>JAKEYF010000090.1:0-234613 GCA_021527775.1 Lactarius sanguifluus
ACTGTTGAGGGGCATACTGGGCAATCGGCAGCCAATCGGCCCAGTCGTTCTGCTGATAGTTAACGTAGATGCGGAGGTACTGTTCGAGTCGCTGGTTGGTGCGTTCAGATTGTCCATCCGTTTGCGGATGGTACGCCGAACTGATTGTTCTGCGTGATCTGGAGCGTATTGCATAACTCTTTCATCACTTTTGCGGTGAATCGTGGATCGTGGTCTGAGATGACGCGTCTCGGTAGGCCATAGTGCGGAGAGGAACGTATTGTAAGTATTTCTTTGCGACCCCTTTCGGCCGTAATCGTTTCGTTGCACGGTACGAATTACTGGCCTTGGAACATGCTTGATCTGTAATGGTTAATATGGTATCGTACCCTCGGGATGTGGGTAGTTTGGTGATGAAGTCGAGTGCTATCACCGTGAATGGTAGTTTTGGTTCTTCGTGTACGATCGGCGCGAGCGGGGGTTTGGGGTCGACCTGGTAGTGCTTTGGTGCTTTGGCACGTGGCGCACCCGTTCACGTAGTTGGTTATCGTTTCTTTCATTCGTGGCCACCAGTAGTGTTCTTGGATGGGGCCATTGGTTTTTGCGATGCCGGGGTGTCCGGCGGTGGGAAGGTCGTGAAATAAGGAAATTACCCCCCTCTGTAGAGTCTGATAGTCCACGATCACAAGTCGGTCGCCTTTCCACCAGAGGCCATTGGATATAATGATGTTGGTGTCGTGCACGAGGTGTTCGACGGCCGTTTGATGCCGAAGCTGGGCGAGACGACACCTGTCGTCCAGCGTGGTCGTGGTCGCGGTCTGGATGAAGAGGGAAGGCTGCAGGACTAGGACGTCAGCGTTGTCGTCTGCACCGCTTCCGTGGACGGGATGGCGTGACATCGCGTCAGCCTGTAGCAGCGCGCCTGGGCGATGGATCAGACGAAGGTCGTAATCGGCGAGAAGATTGACGAGGCGCGCGACGCGGGCGGTTGATACGTTGCGGTTTGGCGATAGTGAAGGAGGTTGGCGTGGTCCGTGAAGACCGTGACTGGATGACACGGCTCCGACGAGGAAGGTGTCGCCAATGTTCGAGACCTCTAACCAACCCGAGGAATTCTCGGTCGTACACATCATAATTGCGTTCGGCTGTGGTCAAAGACTGCGAGAAATACCCCACAACTTGGGGTTTTCCGCGAGGGTCGTTCTGCGTAAGGATCGCACCAACTGCAAAGCCGGATGCGTCCGTTTTGAAGTTCGTACGGTAGTGCGGGGTCGGGTTGGCGAAGCATCGGTCGTGACGTAGCGATAGTGATTAAGCGGTCTAATGCGGCCGCACATTCGGGGGTCCACTCGAATGGGACATCTTTCTTCAGGAGTGCGTTAAGTGGTCTTGCCAGAGCGGCGAAACCCGGGATGAATGGTCGTTGGTAGTTGAGCACTCCAAGCACGCTCCTGATCTGTCGTACGGAGGTGAGTGTGCGGGGCCATTCGCGGAGACCATTGGTCTTATCTTCGCCCATTCGTATGGAGCCTTCGCGAATCGTCATACCGAGGGTAGTCCACTTCTAGTTGCTCGAACTCACATTTGGAGAGTTTGAGGAAGTAGCTTTCGGCTGCCAGAATGCCGAGGACTTGATTGACGATGAGCCGATGTCGCGTGAGATCGTGTGTGGTGGCGATCAGTATGTCGTCCATGTAGATGAATAACTCGGTGGGATACCGGTCGAGGAGCGGTCGGAATATGCGGAGCAATAGCTCACATAAAGGTCACCGGCGAGTTAGTTAACCCGAAGTACATTACGAGGGGTTTGAACAGCCCTCGCGGTGTTTTAAACGCCGCTTTCCACCGGTCTTCTTCTTTGATCTGGATGTTGTTGTAACCCCATCGGATATCGAACTTGGTGAACAATGCTTTGTCCGCGGAGACCATCGAGTATATTTGAGATGAGCGGAATCGGGTATTCATCTCAGATCGTCCACGTGTTCAGTGCCTTGTAGTCTTGCACGGGTCGGAGTTTGCCATCTTTCTTCTTGAGGAAGAAAAACGAGGATGCATATGGTGACTTCAATTCTTGGATATATCCCTTCTCCAGGTGCTCTTTGAGGAATTCGTCTAAGTGGGCAAGTTCGGTGGGGTTGAGCGGATATATTTTGCACGGCAGCGTCGTCGGTGCTCCTGGTTTCAGCACTATGGCGTGGTCGTCGGGCCTTTTTGGTGGAAACCGCTTTGCCGCTTCTTCAGAGAATACCGTAGCGTGGGTACGGTAGGCTTCGGGCAGTTGCCTTTCTGGTTTTGTTTTCTGGACTTGTTCCGCCCATTGCTGTGTGATGGTGGCGATTTCGGCTCTTTGCGTGAGCCTAATGGGTGGTTCGTCTAGTATGCCCGTAGCCCACATGATTTTTGGGTCGTGCTTCTGAAACCACGGATAACCGAGGATGAGTCGGGCTCTTCCGAGGTTGGTGACATAGAAGGAAATCTCATCGTATTTGTTGCCACTATGGTACTTCAAATGGCACTGGCTTCGTAATCCCCCTCCCACGTTGACCGTGCCATCTACATTCGTCACCTCTCTAGGCGTTGTTTTTGTGGTGTTGAGCTTGAGTCTTCCCACCACGCGATAATCGATGAAGTTTTCCGATGCGCCGGAGTCGAGGAGCGTGGGTACGTCTTCCTGTCGCTCGGGTCCCTGTACGGGTACGTTTATGGTGAGTGCCGAAGGAGTGGTACTTTCGACGGCGTTGATTTCTTCGCTGTCGCTCGCTTCTTCGACTTCGCCTTCCAGCAACATGTTCGCGATTATTTCTTGTTGTTCGCGTTTAGACAACCCGAGCAATGAAGCTTGGGCGGTTTGCATCGCGTTTACGGTGGCTGGTGGCGGTAGGTTGGCGGACCCTGTCCCCAGACCCGAGGGCTTTGCGACCACCTCATTGGCTTTCACCGGTGGGTTTTTCTTTTGCGGACAGAAACGCGATAGATGTCCTTGCTTTTGGCATCAGAAACATCTTCCTTCGCGTTGGCATTTTTCTTTGTCTTCGGGCGATAGTTGATTGGTGAACCGCGTTTTGGGTGGTCCCGTCATGATGCTGTCTACGTCCATTGGTACGGGTTCGTCACGTCGCAGCGTGTGTGTTTTCGTGGCTAGCATGGGGCCGGTTCGCGGTTGTCGTGGCCCACTCATCCCAGCACATGATGCGATGGTCTGGTATCGCTGTGTTTCTTGTCGGGCCGCTTCTTGCCATTCGTCCATACTGATCGGTATGGTGGGCCTTCGTAGGCACGCGATGAGAAGGCCCCTCTTCAGGCCTCGTCGGAAGAACTCGATGGTACCTTGTGCGTTTGCGTCCCACCCGGCGTGGCTTGCTAAGCGTTGGAACTTGGCGATGTAGTTGTCGATGTCGTCGTTAGCCATAGTGAGTGATATCAATTGTTGGTAAGCATTTTGCTTGCTCATCGTATCGGTCCACGTGTTTTTGAACGCGGTCTCGAAGCTTGTCCATAGCGCCTCGTCGCTTTCGGCTATCGGATTGAGCATACGTTTGACCTTGCCGTCGAGGTCGAGTTCTTGCCCGTCTACCCAGTCATCTACCGTGGTTCCGCGGATAAACGAAAGAGCGAGTCCTACTCGCGCATATGGCGAGACTATGAGCTCATGGGTACGATTGTTGCGTCGATATTGACGGAATTCTCGTAGGAATTGTTCACTTTTCTTCCGGTCACCCGCGAACATCGTCGGGGCCGTGCCTTTAAGACTGCCAGTGAGTAAGGGTGTTGCCATTGCTGGAGGTATCGTGGTTTGCGGGATATATGTGGCTATTACGGCGGCGGTAAGTGCTTCGAGGGTGTCAGTGGGTTCGGTGGGTGGTTCTTCGTCGACCGGGATGGGTTCGATTTGATTGTCGCTTGGATATATTGGGGTTAGCTGACGAAATGTGTTCGTCAGTTCTGCTACCGGGTCGTCGTTGTCGACCTGGATGGGTTCGACGAATCTTGGGTGTAATGGATCAGTCAGTCGCCAATAGCCTAGCCCAAGCTCTGTAGCTCCATCGGGGTCGACACGGAAATTGGTTTTTGTTTGCCACTGGTTGTCGTGCCGTTCGAGGATATACCAGTCGTTGTTGATCAGGTCTAGTGTCAACGTTCCTTGGTTGTCGGGAAGAGGACACCTATACCCTACGTCTGTGGGGTCAAATCGGGATGCAAACCAGAAGGCTCTTCCGAGTACGTGTGCTGGTAGGTCGTTGGTTGGTCGCCGACTTACGGTTACCCACGAATTGTCGTCGGGGATGTCGTATGCGAGGCTAGCCACCTTTTCAATATTATTCGTGAATATCACTATTCACTGTTCGTGCCTGCCCGTTGTGTCTGTCATGTCAATCGGGTTCGTCGTACGTCGGGGTGTCTCGTGTCGTTACGCGAGGTCGTTCGGAGGGGTCCGCGTGCGGTTCGTTTCACGCGGGGTCATGTGATGGGAGCTAGTCTTTTGTTACGACCTCAGCGGGTCGTTCAAATGTTCTTCGTTGCTTCTGGGGGTTTTGTCGTGAGCTTTTGACGAGTCGATGTGAACACTGAGTTTTTGACAAAGACTAGCTACCGACTACGATACATTCGGTAGCTCTACTTATACTCGTACAAGCCTAGGGTTTATCGTTACGTTTATATTGTGAGTCACTGTAGCCAGCGGGTTGAACCGCTGGCACGAGTCATGAGCCTGCTGGCAAGAGTCACCTTTCCGAATGCGTATGTCTACTACGTGGCGTGTCACGTGATCGTGACACCCGCGAAGGTGAAGACACCTGGGACCGCGGTCCCACGTAGGATGCTCTGAGAGAATGTTAAGACACTCTACAGCATGAGAAAGACGATATCCAAGCGTAAGGATGTCGGCGTTGGCATCGTTCCCAACCATTGATCGCACGACACCAAAGGTAGATTCCAGCCGGTCAGTCCCATTGAGAACGAGGTAGAAGTTTCCATCAGGAGTGTAGACTTTTGCCTTTGCGACACAGAAATATGCATTTTTTACCAGAAGTATCAGGTCTTTGAAAGTAAGCGAAGGCATCGCCTTGTTTCGAGCGCCTTTTGCGGTAAAGAGATACGTCGCGAGATGAGCGGCAGCGCTGAGATGGACAAGTTGCTCGTGAAGTGAGAGAGAGACTTGCACAAAGGGAAGGACTAGGTGCCGAAACAAAGACCCAAGTATCAGAAGTGCTTCTCTCGCTGCCACAAAGCCCGGCTTATCTGTCGGCGCAGGAGGTGGGAGGGTCCAGATTTCCTTCATAAATGTGTAGCATAATGGGACGTCCTGCTGGTCAGTGGGATTGAGCAAGTAGGAGATGCGATGAGGGGGCACTTTGTTTGCTTGAAGGTGGAAACGGAGGAGTGCGGGGGTGATGATGAAGCCGTTGATCATGATGCCGGACCTGCAAATACAGAAATTTCGACAACGCTTCATGACGTGCTTGGGGTCCTTGTCTGCTGTAATGTCGTTGTTGCCAACTAGAAGGTTCATGAGACGTAAATTCCCGAGCAGCACATGGAGTTCAGAATCAGGGTCAAGAGGTCATATATGTGTGAGCTTTGTGAGGGCAGATCCTCGACGACTTTCTCCATCTGAAGCGATAGAGAAAAGGGGGCATCCTATCATTGAACCCTCAGCATTACAAGCCTCGATAACTGTCGAAATAAGTTGTGCGTGTCTGTCACAGCCCTCCCGTTTGCAAGTGCCTGCGATGATGAAGGGCCGCGAGCCCCATGTGTGTCTATCTTCTGAAAGAATGCCAATGGAAAACACAGTCGCCTACACAAAAGTGCGTCCGTGTCAGCTATAGGGACACTATTGATCCAACGGCAACTCACCTCACTGGCGTGATGTATCTCGCCAACTAGGATGCCATGAACAAGGGCCCTCGCATCGCTCATCGAGCAAAATTCTAGGCCCACATGTTCTGTGTGCTCCCGGCACAACCCCAAAATCCTATTGGTTGTGGGGTCCCATCGCATCCTCTCCTCCACCTTGATTTCATCAATCATGAGGGTGTAGCCACACCCGGCATTCCCACGCGAGTTCTGGAAAGCCACTCGGATATTGCGCTGTATTTCAGACTTAGTAGGAAACCCCGCACAGGGTGACAATGAGGCTTGAAGCGAGATAGCATTTGATCTATGGTGTAATGTTGAAAGGGACGGCACGCCGAGAGTTTGGTGCGCAAGCCTTGCAACACGTGCACCACCAAGCCAAAGGAAGAGCAGTCCGTGGGACATCTCCTCTTCGGTGAAGTTCTTGGGCTTATATAAACCCTTCCTCGCATGATCAAGTAACTCCATCATTCCCCTAACCCCCAGTCCACGGTTCAGGCCCGCCCGAAGCAGTGCGTCCAAGCGATTGACAGACCCTTCACTCATCGCCATGACTAACTGTTCGTATTGGCCCACAGTCCGCGCCCGGGTTGCCAAGGTTCACGATGTCGACAGCTGTTTGAAGCGCAACCCGTCAAGCAATGCGTTCTTCTTTCGAAGGACTTCAATGAGGCCTCCGATCGGCTGATACGCGTAGTTAGTATTTTCATGAATGCCGTTTTTGATTCGGACAAGGATGCCCTCCATGATTCGGTGAGTCAGCAGTTGTGAACATGCCCAACACGAGTCTGACAATATTTCTTGAACCCCGACACACTGCAGCGATTGTACCAACATCCGATGGCCGATGATATGGATATTCCAAGGTAGCACGAACACCTCATGAAGCATGAAGGGATAGGCACTGTATGGGAGGACACCATCAGGCATTGCAAGGCTTGCCCCTGAACATGGTTTGTTTTTTGGTTCTGTAGCACGCACTGACTGTTTCTGACTTGTAATAGACCTTCCTGCCTGTGTTACGCTCTCGTTGTTGCTCTCTAGGACTTCAATGGGAAGCTCGCGGGTCCCTGGGACGCTTGCTGGGACGGGCAACGGGATGGGGGGAGAAACTTCCGTGGTTGTGCACAATAGGTGTAACCTGTGACGAAAGGTGAGTCCCATCATTGGGCCCACATCAATGACGACTCACGCCTTTATCAACGCCGTGACCTTCCCCTCCAACAACCCTCCAACAATGCCTCCCTCCTCGACGAGGACCTCAAAATACTCATAAAGCCCCCGCAATCCCTCCCGACCGCCACGAACCATGGCCGCAATCTCCTCGTGTGGCCTCCCAAAGCCGAGAATCCTGTCCAAGCCAGGATTGACGTTCTCCCAGAGCTCGTCCCGCGGTACATCAGCGCAGACTGAAAGCGCAGAACTCCTGTTATAGCCTGATAGTTCATTCCAAAGCTCATTGCCTCCACCCTCTAGGACCTCGCACGGGAACTTGACAATCTCGGCTTGCAGGTGGTCAAGGAGGAGCCAGGCGGTACGACAGCCCTTCCATGCAGGCATTGCTGGAGGCTGCTGCCGCACATTATCGGTTTCGTGGGGGACTACATTCACTTGGTAGTTTGGTGCGTTTTCGCCTTGGCCTTGGGTATCTTGACAAGCCGCATTCGTCACTGGTGGGGATATTATTTGGCCAACAACCACTCGAGAAGAGCACTCAGCCTCCTTTCTTTCAGCTTCCCTGGCAAGATTGGTTGTGGTGGGTAAGGCGGTGTCTTGTTGACGAAGATATGGGAATAAGGTGGGTTTCTTTGCCATTTCTGCTTCCTGTCGCTTCTTCTTAACGGTGGCCTGGCATTTCTTTTTCCCCTGGTGCTGCACAAGACCTTGCGGGCCCGCTGTACCAACCTGGATGTCCTCCTCGCATAGAGGACATCGCTCGATCGTTGTAATATCATATTTTACCCCTTTATTCTGCACAAATAGGGTCATTTGTAAATATCTGAAGGGACACCGCGCAAGTCATGCATACTTTTGATTTCGGCATCGAACTAGACCCTCAAAGTGAAGACAATGGAATTCGAGGGAGCCGAGGAGCACTTAGAGGGTTGGCTTGCAGGGTTGAGAAAGTCAGTGCGAGAGTCGGCAACAGTGCATACAACACCTGCAACAGCAGGGAGCTTGGCAGGTAGCGCGAAAAAAAATAAAAATGTACAGCCCCCGTCCTAATTTTGAACTAGACATTGGCATGAGCTCAAACAGGACGGCGCCGCAAGCAGCGCCGCAATCTAAATTGTGAACTGAAACGACATTTGCGGCCGCCTTCAGTGTCCTGATCCACCCCCCTTCCGGATCAACAGACCGGCCCTCCAGCGGCAAAAAAAGTAAATTTTTTTAAGGCCTTCAGGTTGACCCCCCCCCCCCCCGGCCTCGGTCATGGAACCACAGCCCGGCCCCCCCTTGCATCTCAGTATGGCAGGGAGAGTTGAAGCCACGTGCACGGACGTGGACGCTCGGAACAGGGGTCGAGACACATGACGTCCACCTCTTCAGCATCTCAAAGGCCGCCGAACTAATTCTAGCTGAGTACTCACGTGCCCCCCTGTTACATATCTTCATCATCTTGAGCGATGACTCAGCCATCACGAGCATCTGCAATATACACATGTTCTCACACCAGATAGACTCGCTCCACTTCCACCAGGCACTGACATCATTTTATTCTACGCGCAGGGACACGAGGATACACCTCATGTGGTCCAAGGAGCACAGGAAGAGACCCGCTGATACCAAGGGGGGGGCGGAACCGGAATCCCGCACCGGGGGTGGGGTGGTGGGGGGGGTACTCGATCGCAAAAAAAAAAGTTCAACACCTCCTATTTGTTATGTAATCGTGTCCAAAAACAGTAGTCGGTCTACCATACTAAGTGAGCGATGAGGATCGCAACAAACGTTTGACAGCCAACACACTAGCAACTTGGCTAGCATGGGGTGAAAAGGTCGCGTTTGATTCTCGTTAACCTCCCTTGAGTTCAGAAAGAGACAATGGTGAGAAGTAAGGTCCAAGAGTGAGGGAACATGTACTCAAATTATGCCGCTTGTCTAACTCTTGAAATAACAGAGACAAGAAACAGCTATTCACGTTTTCAAGCACATTGGAGTGTCCGGACTGCAGAAAGGTGGTCCATGTCGGAACGGGTGGACACAAAAACCTCGAGGCGCATCGCACGTCGAAGGCATGTCGCCTTGCATGTCGCAAGCACACAAATACGAGTGGAGCCCAGCCAAAGAAGCCAGAGAAGGCGAACCAAGTTCTTGACTCGTTCTTCAAGCCCCGGGTTCCATTGAATCCCTCCACAGTCTCAGCCCCTCCTCCCATCTGTCCGGGTGAATCCTACACACTAACCCCTGAGCGTCATATGGAGCTCCTCGGGCCTGCACAAGAGCCCGCGCCCGAGCCCGCGCCTGCATACGAATCACCCCAGGAGTTGGCGTCCATGCCCCAAGGTCAATGGAAGGCTGCCCAGCTGCCCGCACAGCACGCACTGGATAAGAAGGGGGTCAGCCTTCTTCGGGATCTTGAAGCGGCTGTCAAACAAATACCTAGCGATAAGCCAAGCGCAACTCCAGAACATCGGCTCAGCATATTCGCAATCGACCCACGCACCTGCGTCGCCGAGCCAGGCGAGGATGACTGGCTCATCCTAAACCAAATGATGAAGTCGTCATTTGGGTGGGGAGAGGAAGAAATGGCCACGATTGTCCCACAACTTTTGAATCGAGGCCCGCATGGTTTGGACGGATTTATCCGCTTCATGTCATTTTTCGTCCAAGAAAGGGGCCTCCAGGGTGCGCTATTCGAGACAAAAGTCGAGGCGATTCTAAAGGAAATAGGAGATCGGTAAGGAATACGCTCATTCGGATCAGGTCAGCACTCACACGTGCATGAGCGCAGTTATCCCCCTCTTGATCCCCCTGGTCATCCCTCTGGGGCCTCTGCCTCCAAGTCCACCTCAACCAAAGGCACCTTGACCACCGCCATGGAGACCCACATTGAGAGCGTTGAGGAGAGCGTTACTGAAAATCGAGACATCATCAACGTTGACGAGATAGCAAGCAAGATGGAGGAAGCCAAGGAGGAAGCCTGCAACCCGAGAGAGGTTCGTGAGCACAGGGCCATCCGCGACGCCGACAAGCCACTGAAACGGCCGAGGAAATGGCCTTGCGAGGGAACCTGTATCACGTTTCCTGAGGGAACGAATCACCATATGTCATACCCATTTGGCCTACACAGCGAGCGTTCCGTGCCTTGGAACTACCACTCGATCGACGACGCGTTCTATCTTCAGGCAAAGTCATGTCAGAAGATATCGTCTACAGAGGGTGGAACATGCGGAAACTGTCAGACACTCACCTCAAGCAACCTCTTTGCTGGGATCTTAAACAGAATCAAGTTCGGTACCCATGAGAACGTCCCACTCATGTATCATGGAGTTGGTGCACTTATCGCCATTGCACGCCGGAAAACCGACCAGATTGAGCAGCTTCACATGTCAAAACTCAATGACAGTCGAAAGCTGCTGGTGAAAGTAGGCGCACTTGAGGACCACAAGCAGTGGATCATGGCGATTGCAAGTGGGCGGGTCGATCGTGTGGCTTCGCTGGTACAAGTGGGTTTGAAGCAACAAGTCGGAATCAAGACCCTCATTCAGCAATACGAGCGCGCAGCGGACAAGCTTTACAAGCCAAAGGGGTTTACGAACGAGGATATTATGCGGTCTATAGTTTTGCTCCGATTGGGAGGCGCGCGTGTGGCGCAGTTTTCCCACCAGTCCCTGGCCCTGCCGAGTCTCACGACCATTAGGCACCAGACAGTCTTGCCGGCCCTGGTCGTCTCTCCCTCTGCCCCAACTGTCGTAGACGTCGAGGCAAACGTAATATCATGTTATTCATCGTTTAGACCTGTTTCTGGCTCTTGCTCGGGAGGTACTACACTCGACTCAGATCTCTGGCAGCCATCAGACACGATCAAGGACAAGATCGTGCATCAAGTCCTTATGCTGGATGAGCTCGCGATTGAGAAGCGTGTCCGGTGGGATGATGCTCACAACAAATTTCAGGGAACGTGTCGTGAGCACAACCACTGAATTCCCCTGGACTTCACGTCCGAAAGGGAGCTCAATATTCTATGTGGGGCTATTGAAAGCGACGAGGTCCATCTTGCATCAGAGGTGCGTGTTTTCCACTCCATGCTATGTGTACCAAACTCACTATTACATCTAATTTTTAAAGGCAACAGTGGCCGCTATCGGTGTACTCTCGTCTGATCCTCGCGAATACGCTGTGCGGCCAATACTATTCTCTGGTACTTGTAAAAAGGAAACAAGCGAGCAACATGCCCGGGTCATCAAAACAGTCCTCGACGCGTGTAACAGACAAAAAAGGCGAAATAATGCGACATATCGCACTGTTTGTATCGCCTCTGATGGTGAGGCAAAGCGCGGAGATGCGCTCGTTATTCAGACCATGACCTCTGAGCTATCTGTGAACTCCCCGATCTACGCGCTCCTTCGACCCCTTGACTTCCTTAACCTTCTGGTTGGCCCCGACGACATTACTGTGGACAAGGACTTCAAGCACATCATCAAGCGCCAACGGAATGTATTCATGCGCAATAAAGGAGTTGAGATACTGGGCTTTTGTATCACCCCCTCCATTCTCTGTTCCCAGCTCGAATACAATGGCGTCTCAAGTCACCAGCTACGCTCACTACTAAACCCAAATGACAAACAAGATGTTGTTCTCGCCTACTCTTTGCTAAAGGAGATCTGGTCTCTTCCACCCCCCCCTGCAGGTTCCGACCCGGCCTTTGTCCTTGCCCGCCGCGCCCTAAATATTTATGGTGAATTTGCGCAACACTTGATGCTGCCATATGTCTGCGTCGATCACAACCTCGATGAACAACTAATCCACTTGAGCGTGGCTGCTCATCTCGCGTTTTTGCTTTACCGCCACAACTCTGCGTCTACTCGCTTCATGCCCAGGCAGTCGTATCTTGATATTGTTCTAATGGTCAAGAACGCTTACTTTTGTGTTGCGAAGATGAAAGTTGACAACCCCATCGCGAATTTCTATCTCATCTCGCTCGGCACAGATCGTCTTGAGACTTTTTTTGGACTTATCCGCACTGCTGTTGGCACTGATGCGAATGTTGACATGCTTCAGCTCGGAAGCCGTGCCTCTGGGCTGACGGAGGTTGCTGCAATTCTGGCTGAGCACCCCGAGTGGGATTATGGTACGCGCCGCCTGTCACTTCCTGTCTTCTCCAAGGACACTCGGGAATTCACATCAAAGGCCAACCACATAAATCCAAGGGACTGGCGCGGCGACGTTTCGGTAGCAAATGTCAACCTCCACACCTGCTGGTTGCTTGGACGGAAGCAAGCCGAGGATCTGATCCCAGACGCTGAGGACATCTTGGGTGCGCTGTCTGGTAGTAGCCCATCTATCGACATGCTCTCTCCTTTTGGGGAACTCATGGTCAACCAGTGCGACGAGATCGAAGAAGTAAGTGAGGAAGAAAGCGCGCATGAACCAAGACCGCAATCGGTACCCTATACACACGAAGGCGACATTGAAGACGCAATCGCAGACGAGGCACCTCGCAACAACGGCACCTCGGAAATCCTCATTCAGGGTCAGAAGACAACCAAGGCAAAGGCACTGAGGCACCGAATGGCAAACCACAGCAGTCGTTCCTCTACCGATCACTTGAAACATGTCCAGCAACTTCCTTGTTTCGATTCAGTGAGTAGAGGCATCGACACGGACATTATCACGTCTAGCGATGGTGTCCTGGGCGCGCCCACCCTTCGTATCGGCAACCCCATTGCGATCTTAGTTCGATGCGAAGGCCTGGTTGTATTGGCCGTGGCACAGGTCAACCGACTCAAGTTTGCAGGAAAGGACGACCTCAACGAGCTCCCCATCCATCTACTCGCTGACCCGACAGCAAAAGTGGATTCGCAAATACTTCGCCTCGTTCCAGCGACCCTTGAAGACAATCCAACCCAGGTTCACGACTGGTGTTGGTCCCTACAAATGGAGGCGTTGTGCGACAACATCCCTGGTCAGGGGGTTCACCCTATCAACCCATCCCTTTCTGTCCAAAAGCCGGGCAAGCCGACGTTTCTTTTTGAGAGCACGTTCTTAGTAACTCTATCGTGCAACCTTTTTCAAGAACTCAGGCAACACGATAGGAGGAGTCTCCCAGTCGTCAAGCAGTCGGAGAATTTTCCATACCGAAGCTCAGGTGCATCGCTGTGACTTATTACCTCGGCGAATACTAATGAACTTGCTTCAGGAGGGGCATGCTTCGTCTGCGACGTGTCGAACGATGCGACGGCAGATCTTGATGGGCAAGCCGATTGCCCTAGGTGTGTGCCGCCTGTGAAACTAGACCAGAAAAATACACAGCGCGTCCTAGAGCACATGGGTGCTCATATCCTGCACGACACAAAATTGAACGCTTCCGAGGAGCGCTGCGGGTTATGTCTCCGTCCAGCATCAATGTGTAACATCTACCTCACGAAGGGACGCGACGTGAATGGAAGGTACTCGGTTGATTGGACCAAGTCAAAGTGCCCGAACCTGGTCCATTTTAACTACAGGAATGCCACGCAGTCTTCCAAAAGATCACCCTGTTCCAACGTCCCTGTGATCTGTTCACTTTGCGAACCAGGTAGCCCAGCTGTGTGGACTTATTCCCTCCATTCCCACTATCGCACGCACCACCGACTCAGCTCCATTGCCCATTTTCCGAAAGATGGACATGTGGAGCTGTCCCAATCCAAGAAAGATGGGATGAAGCGGGTGTGGGGCGCACGTTTCAACCAACGGAAGTCGTACTTCTCGAAGAAGGGGCGCAAAACGCCCCTTGCCATCTCAGAGGCCCATCAGTCGAGGCTTCCAATCGTGTAGGTCACATCATGTATTCAATAGAGCTATACTTACAACCCGTCTATCTAGTAGCACCACAGAAGTGGCCCCCAACGTAGACGAAGACGCAGAGATCACAGAAGATGACGACAGGTTGGGGGATGACTCAGATGGACAAGCGGACGATGGCTGGGACTTGCAAGGGGACTTGTATGACGACTCAAGTAAGTTCCTTCGCATTAATCATGGGATCGATACTACTTCACCTGCAGCAAACCCTCCCCCATCTCTCCTCTTGACTGGCCCTCCTTCCAGTCCTAGTGAACGGGATCCGACCTCCACCTCTTCCGAGTTTGTGACTGCCGCGCCAATCACCACCTTCACGAGTGTTCAACACTCGGATCTTTTTAGGACTAACACACCAGTAACCACCTCGGAAGAGGCCCCAACCTCTGTTACAATGGCCACATGCAACCTAGACGTCACCATCGCACAAGTCACAAGTACTACAGACCTCGCACAGGCCGCACCACCTCCAGCCATTACCCCAGAGTTGTCGACAGTCGCAAGCGCAGGACTGTCCCAAACACCATCTACTGCGTTCATTGCTGCTGTGACTACGACCTCCCAACACTGTGACGGACCTGGTTCTTCGATCCCCGAGGGTGTGACTGGTGCGCAAACTACGCGAAGGCATCGAATAAGGAAGGCGCATGTTCTCCAGCTCAACGCATGCATATGTGGGGTAACTATCACTGATATCGAGATCCAAGAAGGAAAAGGCGTCATGAAATGCAATGCACCGGGATGCGAGACGGTTTGGGTGAGTGCAAACTTAACATGGGTTGCTCAGATGTTGCTGCAACTCGGATGTCCTCTTTAGTTTCATCAGGCGTGCATGAGCTATGATTTTGTATCACGTAAATGGTCTTGTGAGAGTTGCAGAGCAGGGAATGGGCGTCGTCGCTGTGCGTAGGGGTCTGATAGGGGTCTGAACTCCTACCATATATGGTAACGCTTTTGCAATAATTCATTTGTGTCGAAAAAAACACTTGAAAAAAAACATACGTGGGAGTGACATACTATAAAAGGAAATGCGTGGGTGGTGGGGGGGTGGCCCCTATCGAAAAACAAAAAGAATGACCCCTGGTAGGTTTTTGTGATCCCGCCCCCCCCTTGGCTGATACCCAAGCCCGGCTAGCTGCCTGCGACGCATGTACCCTTGCCCCCCCCACTACCCTACGACGCGTGCAGTCCGCCGCGTTTGTAAAGAAACTGGCCAGAGCCACCGCCTTCCGGAAATGGTGCAGCGACTGGCTCGCCAAACAAAACCACCCCACCACACACCTCCCACAGGCTTACGGCCACTCCATCGACTATCATCACATGCCCGACGGGCGCAATCACCCACTATGGTTGGCTGCCATCCCCCCCAAAAAGCCCAGTGACAAGTACATTCAAATCACCCGACGTACCCACTGTACAGCATTCCAACTTGCCACTCTCCACTCATTTACATCTGACTACACCAAACGACACTGCCCGGACCTCCCTCCCAAAGCAGCCCACTGCCCATGTGGCTTCCGGGACCGGTCCTTCCATTACCTAATCTACGACTGCGTGCGCTTTGACCGCCAGCGTTACACACTCTTTTACCACCACTCTGATGCAGGGGTACCACCCATAGATCTATTCACCAAGGAAGGGGACATGCCACACGTGTTCTGCCTATACCTTCAACAGACTGGCACAGCTTCAAGACCGGAGGCTGGGGCGCAACCCCCGGCTGATCATGGTTGACGCGGCGATCGACTGCACTCTAGACCCTGCCACGAGCAGCCCACATAAGTCGCCGCTTCTCGTCTCGTTACTTTATCATGTCCTGAACATCATGTAAACCATTCATCTCAAACCGACCCCGGCTTCCTTGGAAGGTGCCACTACTATAACGTTTCTCTGTCTCGTTGTATTTACCACGCCTCGGACCGCACGTGAGCTCAGCTTACAATACCCGTGTTTCATAAATCTCGCTCTCTTTATAGAGGCGAGGACCGTTCTTGTACTAAGTACTGCCGCAGAATAAATCTGATCAAAAAAAAAAAAAAAAAAAAAAAAAAACTTTGGCAACACTAGTTACAATAGTGATGGATTCAAAAAAAAATATGACTAGAAACCCTCTTCCAGATTTTCACGACATGCTTTACAACTCCTGATAGAATAAATGATTGACCCGGCGGGTGGCAACAAGAGAAGAATGATCCCAAATACGAGCCCTACTACCGTTCCCACCATAGCGAACCACTCTAAATAAAAAATATTAGTTTGAGACTGGGTCAGGCAAACAAAGTAAGGGGTCGTGCACACCGTATCCCTTCTCAGGTGGTGCACTGGGTGCGTAGTCACCCACAAACTTTGTCGCACCCTGCCACACCCAGGCTTGTTGCTGAGCTCGTTCGCGCTATGAGTGGTTAAGTCTTTTAACATTATGGTAGAAGAAATTACACATACAAGTACACCGACACAGTACCAGAGAGAGAGGAGAACGGCTTCAATGATAGCCACACATGTGACAGCCGCAACTATAGCAACCACAATTGAGGCGGAGCGGTTGAGTATTAAGCCATGAGCCAGGCCGACCAGCAAGAGGCCCAGGAAGGCGAGAGGGAAGAAACCGTTGGTGAAGAACAATAGCCATAGGACTGTATGTTAGTAGTTCATTCACGTTAATACTAGCACCATATGGTTAACAAGATGTGACAATACTTACACCCTCCAGCGACACGCTTAATGCAATACCCGATTGGGGGCACCAAATCAATTTGGAAGAAACAACGGAAGAACAAGTTCTGTGGGTATTGCTCTTCGAACAGTCTGAAAAAGTATAGCCTTGACAGCGTCAGAATCTCGGTTAGTGCCTCTAGCTATCGTGGTTGAATGTACAAGATCAACTCACACACCCATCAGTACCACTACGACCAATTCTAATGTCGTTGGTGCGATTGATTGGCCCTTGTAGGATAGGATGCACTTTGTAATGCCAATGAATATTGATACCACCTCGAGCAGCTTGTAGACCGTGAGTTTGACTCCAACGTCCACTGAGCGATCATCGCCATGTTCATCATCTTGGCCGCTTTTCGATGTTCCGAAGGTCAGTGAATGGTCGAAAGGGGGTACTCAGCTACACCGGCAGTATAATCACTATGCAGCACCTACCTTGCAGCTAAATCTGGTGGCAATGCCTCTAGCGAAGCTGGCTCAGAAGAGCTAGCCTGAGAGCTGTCGCGATCCTCGCTTCCTGGCATTTTCTAAAAGACTGGGTTGGTGTTCCGAGCGCGAGTTCGTTAGCTGTGGTAACTTATTAATAGCGTCGTTGGACATGGGCAATAGGGTCAAGGCTTTATAGCTCCACTGGCGTTGCTTCGGCTATGCTAGTATCACAAGGACAAACACGAGGATAACACGAGGATTGAGGCCGCGTTCGGGCAAGGTATTCTGAATATTCTCACTATAGTGGGTGCATCAGTCTCACAAGCACTTCCCGTGTATTGCACCACGTGTTCAACACGGCTCTCAATTGAGTTAGCGTAAATCGTGTGATTGTCAATTCCTTCATTTTCTCACCTCGAGGCTACCTCAAGGCGCATGTGCAGATTAGAATGGATCTATAAGACGGGTGGGTCGACCCCGAACCTGATCCGCATGTTTTGCGCGAGGCTACGGAGCTTATGGTGTGACGCGGCTCAAAAAGATGTCGGGTCTGTCATCGATAAGGGCGGGAGAGGGCGGGCGGAGTACAATAAGAGCGCTGCATCGACGCGCGCCAACGTTCTCACGCGTCTTTGTCGCGAACAACCTCTATCCGAGTCTTTTTCCTTTCCTTTTTTCTGTCCATTTTCTTTCTCTTCGACAAATTCACGACGACCCAGTAACGATACTAACGATCATGTTCGCGACGGCCAGCGTCGCGACCAATCCTACACTCTTAGTGCTGAGGGTACTTTCTCCTTCTCTCGTCCTATTCACAACCATCTCCCTCTTCACTACTCGACCCCCACCACCGCCCTCGCCCTCTCCTATTACCTCTGTTGTCGTCGCCACTCGTATTCCCCGTCGTGCCCTTATCTTGTCTTGCCTGACTTTATCGTCTTTCACCTATCTGCTCGACGGTCTCGCATTTGTGATTTACTGCCGTCATCAACAAGTACTGGCCACCGCGCACAGGCATAGATATCAACTCCCTCATTCGGTCTTGTTGCATTTTCCAGTCTCGCCGCCTTGGGAAGCTGGAAGGATGTCAAGGGTGTCGACGTCTGGTCTCTCAAACGAGTGAAGGTTTCCAGTCATTCTCTCCCTCATCCTGGACGTGGTGC
Source organism: Lactarius sanguifluus (assembly GCA_021527775.1). Lineage (NCBI taxonomy): Eukaryota > Fungi > Basidiomycota > Agaricomycetes > Russulales > Russulaceae > Lactarius > Lactarius sanguifluus. The sequence goes on from JAKEYF010000090.1 coordinate 18,144, forward strand.
AAGCGGTCCTTTATGGGACGTCTATGTCTAAAGATCGTGTGTACACTTCCCTCTTGTGCTTCTCGCTAAGGCTTAGCGCGCCGCATTAACAGATCTTCCTCATCCTTACCCATTTCCGTATGACATCCAGACTCTACTTCATTTTATCTCTCCAGTTCTTCGCATTCTTCTTCTCATCCCGCTATTCTTTGCCTTGATCAACCCCCTTGTTACGTACACCTGCAATTACATCTTCGGAGGCGTTTGAGGGCGAGCCGGTGTCAACTACGCTCCTTCTGTCCCCCAGAAGATGGTGTCAACACTTCGAACAGGCCTTACCGTCGGCGCAGCTAATGGCATCAAATATGGGACGTTCCACAGTACTGCATCTGCTGCAACCACGGTTTCTGTGCCAACCACGCGTCCTCAGACCCCAGATCGTGGGGCGGCTAAGGTCCAGGTAGGCGCCTGCACCGCCTTCTGCGCAAGAGTTCTCCTCACCCCCTTTCCGCAGTCTGTGCCCAAAGAAAAGGAGGTTGACATTGATCCTTCCTGGGACGAAATCATTCGTCGCTTACGCCGGATTACTCCTTACCTCTGGCCGAAGAAGAGCCGGCCTCTCCAGCTTATTGCGGTATGTCCTTGCTCCTCGCATTGGTTAGAATCTGATCTCAAAATCATGGCAGTTATTATGCGTGTTCTTACTTATCGTCGGCCGCTTTGTAAATGTTGCCTGTCCCTTACCTCCTCGCGGAACTTGTATCCGTATTTGAACAAGGTGTCAACCGCTCGCCTTGGCCCTATCTCTTCGGTTACGTATTCCTGCGTTTTCTGCAGAGTAGTGGTGGGCTACCTGCGCTTCGTGATGTATGTTGGACCCTTCTACAATTTGTTTCCCGCTCCGTTCATATCCATCTTATCTGTAGGCTCTCTGGGCCCCCGTGATGCAATATTCGGATCGCGGTGAGTGGCATGGAAGCTTGGTGGCAGCTAATCACTGATTTACATCTTAAGAGATGTCTCTGCTATCATTCAATCACCTCCTTAGCCTTTCCTTCTCCTGGCATACCCGTCGCAAAACTGGCGAAGTGCTCCGGATCCTTGACCGTGGTGCGGCCATAAACAACACCCTTCGAGTGCGGACACCAGTCATTCCTTATCCACGTTGAAGTTGCTAACCCATTTCTGCTAGCTCTTGCTATTCGATGTTGTCCCGACTTTCGTCGATATTGTGGTAGCTCTCGTCGTGTTTGCCAAGTATGACCGGGCTCTTTCCGTCGTCACATTTTTCGTCGTGTCTGCGTATGGTGCGTTTCGTTTATCGTCGCCGACTTTTATATACACACTCAAGTTTATACAGTTGTCGCCAGCGTTCTCCTTACTCGTTGGCGTACACGACTACGGCGTGCTATGAATGACAGGGACACTGTGCGTAACTATTAACTCTCGACCTATGCGATCTTCCTGAGTCACGTTTCTAGATCACTCGCGGGATTCATACCGATTGTCTAATTAATTACGAGACGGTGAAATACTTCAATGGCGAAGAGCACGAAAGTGAGCGTTATCGCGAGTCTATCAGAAAGTATCAGTCACTGGAGTACCGGGTCATATGTGAGTCGCCTAAAATAGCCTACATCGTTGTGTTGACTGTATTACAGCGGCGATGAATCTGCTTAACTTGATTCAAAATCTCATTCTTGTAAGCTTTCCCATCCGTGTGCCCCGTTGCCGCTTGTTAATAGCTGCACCAGACCGTCGGTCTACTCGTTGGATCAATGATAGTCGCACACAAGGTTGTGAACGGCCAGCTGGTTCCCAGTGACTTCGTCTTCGTCGTGACATACCTTGTTCAGGTAAGTCTCATTGCTCTTTGAGACTCGGCGTACGCTGACACCCAAGTAGCTGTACGGCCCACTTAATATGCTCGGATCCATTTATCGGTCCATCAACCGATCACTTGTGGACGCAGAAAAGCTACTCGAGCTTCTCAACGAGCCGACCGAGGTAAATGATAAGCCAGGTGCACCTGATCTTGTCGTCTCCAATGGAGAGATCGAATTTGGTATGTGCTGCTGTTACAGACCATTGTGATTTATTTAGTATGGTTGCAGACAACGTTAATTTCACGTATGAGGGTCGCCAACCTGCCTTGCGCAGTGTCTCCTTCCGCGTCCCCAAAGGGGCATCTGTAGCCCTCGTTGGCGAGTCTGGGGCGGGGAAGTCAACAATCCTTCGCCTTCTCTATCGGTTCTATGACTTGAAGGAAGGCGACGGTCGCATTCTGGTCGATGGGCAGGATATTCGTGACGTAACCCAGGCCAGTCTGCGAAAGGCCATTGGTGTTGTTCCTCAAGATGCTGTGCTTTTCAATGCTAGCATTGCCTATAACATTGGGTACGTGTCCTCTCTGATGCGGCGACCTTCAAATTTGGTGTTGATGGCAGGTACTAGCTACGGCAAGTTTGGGTCTCCTAAAGACGAAATCGAGGAAGTGGCCAAGGCGGCGCAGATGCATGACCGCATCATGACGTTCCCTGAAACCTACGAGACCAAGGTCGGCGAACGTGGCATCCGACTCAGCGGAGGAGAGAAGCAACGTGTGGCTATCGCGCGCACGCTGCTCAAGAATCCCCCTATATTGTTGCTTGATGAAGCCACTAGGTCCGTTCATATCCGATGTCGTCGGATTGGTGGCTGACGAATGCGTCATTGTCAGTGCCCTAGACACTTCTACGGAACGCGACATCCAGAAAGCCCTCCAGAACCTTGTTCGGGGGCGTTCTTCGCTATCTATCGCGCACAGGCTCTCGGTATGTCACTGGAAAACGGTTTTTTCCCGAGCCTAGAACATGGCGTCTGATTTGACTCGCTTATTATAGACCATCGCTAATGCGGACTTGTAAGTTGATTGTTCTCTAGCTTCTTTGACGTGTATCCATGCAACAACAGGATTCTTGTCCTCAAGGATGGACAGATAATCGAACAAGGAACTCACAGGGAACTTCTTGAACTCAACGGCGTTTTTGCGGCAATGTGGGCCGACCAAATCAGTGCGACTGGGGAACAAGCGGTTGATGGTGGACCTAGGGAAGCCCTCAACGGTTACCAGATTGACGATGTTGCCCCCATCTCTGAACCCGCAATTGCGGACATCGACGCGGGGCCAACACAGGATACTGCAGCCTCGGAGGCGCCAGTTGAGGAGACTTCACTCACTCAGGAAACCATCTCAGAAGGTACTAGACCTTTGGCAGTATTGGACGTCCCCGCAACCGCTGCTGTGGCAGGTACGCAGGTGGACGATACTCTCATTGCATTCCCTTCTTCCAACGAGGCTGCGGCAAGTGATGCAGTTCCCTCGAAGGTCACTCCCGTCGCCTTCCCAACATCCGATTCTGCGCCTATTGCCTTCCCCGGCACGTCATCCGACGAAGCTGCGTCACAGAAGGCTCCCTCCACCGCCCAAACTCCAGGCATTACGTTTGCACCGGAGGTCGGGACTCCAGAGCGCACTGGTTCTCCTGACCCCGATGCCGAGCCGAAGCGCAAGCGTATCTCGTCGCAGAACTTCCAGCGGCTCGCACGGCGTATCTCTGTAACAACGCGGCGGGCCGGCTCCATATCGGGCATACCCATCTTGGGCAATCTTCGGCGCGATACGTCGTCTGCTTCCACATCTACACCGGCGCAGGCGTCAACAGACAGCGACGCCGGTCCCGGGGCAGCTTCGCAATCCCCGGCCGCTAGTATCCAGAGTGAACCAGATAAGGACAAGTCAAAGAAGAAGGAGAAAGAGAAGAAGAGGAGGACTTTCCTATGAGCGGACCGCCGCTCTCAATGGTGCTCTCAATTGCTTTACGAATCTCCTACCCAACCATATGTCTTTCGTTCTTCTCTATGTCCGTGTCGGCGACCTGTTCTCTTTGTTTTGTTTTTTTTCGTACCATTACTTTGCATTCACGACTGAGTTATCGGCATTGAATGACTGATATACCATGCATCCCGAGTGTTGAACGTTGAACGGCGCAATATCTCATCTGATGACCTCATGTCCCGCGGAAGCCTAAAGGCAAAGGTGGAGTCTGCTGACTGGGTCTAGAACTAGGTCACGATATTTGAAGCGGCGACTGAAATGTGACATGACACTATTTAAACTTGGCCGAAGACGCGCATGTTTCGCACAGTCGGACGATCCACCACTACCGTTCGGTTCTCGTTTCCTCGTTTTCTACCCCTTCTCTACTTTTGTCTCGGTTTTGTTCCGGTCAGGTCTCGGTTTCATTGTATTATTGCAATCATGTCTGCAAAGATTTATGTTGGGTCAGTCGTGCGCGCTCGTGATGTCTCTTACTCCACGTGCTTCTTCCCGTTTTTTGACGGGGGGAAGTGCGTCTGCTGATAGTGACCCTTGTACTTTATGTTAGCAATCTGAGCTGGAATACCAACGATGACACCTTGCGCCAAGTTCGTCTGATGTTCTGGCTTTGCATGTTTTGTTGTCCCTGATCCCGCGTTCGGATTTTTGTGTGCCACTGACAGGCCTTCGCAAGTTATGGCAATATCGTTGATGTACGCCGTCAACTACTTATACTTGTTATTTTTCTTTTTTTTGAGCGTGTCACGACTTCTGCCCCCTTCTTTTGCCGATGCCGTAGTCGATCGTGATGCGTGACCGCGAGACGCAACGCTCGCGTGGTTTCGGTTTCGTAACTTATAGCAACCAAGCGGAGGCCGACTTGGCTATTGAGAGGATGAATGATACGGAGCTCGACGGCCGCAGGATCCGCGTCAACATCGCCAATGCGCGCTCTGGTGGGGGTGGTGGCGGCAGTGGTGGTCCGTTCATACCGTTTTCGCATTCTTTCGCCGTTCTCACGACCCATAGGATATCAGCAAAGCTACCCTAGCGGAGCCTATGGTGAGTGGGCTCAGGTAAGAATGCGCGATAACTAATGACATCTATGATGATAGGCTGCCTCAACTGGTTACACCACTCAAGGTAGTTACGGTCAAACCGGCGGATCTGCTGGACAGGGCGGGTATGGTAGTCAACCAAATTTCGGCAGTGGAGGCTACCCCGCTGCTTACCCTCAGCAAGGTTGGTTACAGCCTTCGTCACCTAGTGGTCAAGCTTAAGTGATGCCCACAGGCTACCCCACGCAGGGAGGTTACCAAGCTGGTGGCTTCCCACCACAAGGAGGCTTCCAGCAAGGCTATCAGCAGGGCGGCTACCAGTACTAATCCGTGGTAAGTGGAAGGAGTCCTCTTCGTAAACGCATGTATCGAACTTTATTTTGTCTAGCTCACAACTGTGCGAATCGGACTCGCTCACTTATGCTTTCCCTTGTCTACTTTTCTTCTTTATTTGTCTATGACACCATAGTCTTCTTCCCCTTTTGCCTGACGCGCTCATCCATACATCTCGTTACCATTCCCTGTCTTTTCCCGCCTTTCCTTCTCGCAGCACTCGTCGTGTTCGTCCTTGGCTCGCTCTAAAGTCTCGGTTATATCCACAATCCGGCTTGTACTACTACCGTCGATTTTTCCCCTCCATGCGTGGGTGGGTGTGTCGTCTACAAATCTTCTTGTATTTCAGAACAAAAAATAGCTGTTATCGCTCCCGATGCAACTTTTTCCGATAGGTGTTGTTGACAGACATTGTGACCGACTGAACGAGTGGCATTGCGAGCGTTACAGTAGCGTGAGGTAGTTTGACATTATCGTACTAGTGCGAAGGGCGTAAGTAAACTGACACCCGCAAATGCAGAAAACCCAACGGAATGATGTTGAATCATTGTAATAAGGATGATTGTTATTATCATTGAGATCCACGATACATGAGAGCGATGAGATACAGTAACGTGTGAATAAACCAATACAACATTACTAGGGACGAAGAAAGACAAACTGGACTTCAAGTAAGACGGATTTGCAAGGTGGAACTTACTTCCGTCCTCCGGCCACTCCCTTACTATAGCCTGATGCAGCCCCAAACGACGACCGCAAGTAGGGTAGCGCAGAATAGCAGGAGGACGCGCCTCTTCGCCAGCCGGGGAGCGCTCCATTACGAGCGCGAGTAGCGGTGTGCGCGTACCTGCAGGGCGCATCACGAGCGTCATGCGATGCACGGCCTCTCCCGGCCAGAGCAGGCGGGGGCGCCGCTCGACGACATGCAGCGCGAGTGGGAGCCCATGGCGATCCGCAGCCAGCACAAACGATGCGCGCGCGCGGACCACGGACCACGCGAGTGTGTGGGGCCCACTGCGCGCGAGGAAGACGATGTCGAACGAGGAGAGGCGCGGGCTAGCACGTACGAGCCGTGTGCCACATGCGCGGAGAGAATCTTCGCCAGGCGAAGGGACAATGCACAGGGTCAGGGTGCGGAGTTGGCCGAGCGACCGGATGGTGCGAGAGAAGGTCTCCTGTAATGAGCGAGATGACCGGGCAGAACGCAGAGCGGGTTGATTTTGTGTTGTTTTTTACTCACCACTGTAATGGAAGGCCGACAGGCGATCGTGAAGTCGAGATGGTGCAGACGGGGGCATGCGGCGAACGATCGCGCGGAGAACGGCGCCGTTGTCGTAGCCTTGTTCCAGCCGGAATGCGATTCGTAAGAGACGCGAGCGAAGGCAGGACCGCAAGCGATGCGCTTATGCTCAGCGGTGTGCCTTCGCGAAGGGGTATGGCATCGGGGATACGTAGGGTCTTGAGCGATGCGCGGGCGGGGAGGACCTGCGCCTGAACCAGCGCTCCACTGAACGTTACTGACCTTTGCTAGGGCGTCAGCGTGGAGATCTGCGAGGACTCCCGGGGCTGAGACACTCGGCGCGTGGCTCTGGAGGTGCAATGCCTCTAGGTTACGATGTGCGTCGAGGAAGGCGTGGAAGGGGCGGCCGAGGGTGGTGTTCAGGCCGACATGCCAGTCGAACACGACGTCACCGATTAAGAGCGAGCGCAGCTCTGGCCAGCGTCCGCGGACGAGTCCATGAGCATCGACTGGGGCGTGAGGGGAGTGCCCATCAATGGCAAGGTGTTCGAGATTGGGGCAACGATTGATGAGCATGTTCCAAAGACGGTCGTAGCCCGGTACTGGCTCATCTGGTATAAGGAACTGACGTCAGCTAGCCTGATCAGAGCTGAATGGCTGTTTACCACGAGAAAAACCATCATTCTGCCAATAAAAACCAGTTTTGAATGTTAGGGAGAAGCCATAAAGGTCACTGAAATCAAATAGCTGAGATGAAGGGAGAAGACGAAAGGGGGCGGCGAGCAATTAGGGTCCATACTTCGAGGGGAAGACGGGCCACGTACATGACTGTTTGGTGGGGGTAAGATCGAACCAAGCGAAGTTGAAATGAACTTGAGACGAGGACAACTGATTAATAAGTGTAAGTCATCGAATCCGAGGCGAAATCACATAGGGAACGCACAAGATACGAAGCGCGAACCACATGTCGTCGCATGGGGGTAATTCCTCGCCATCCCATGCAAAGGTGCGCAAGACCTCGAAGTTCCTCGCCGCCTGCCGCACCGCAGAGGACACTAGGTATCCGACTGGAAGCGCACTGCGACCCCACTTGGATGCCCGCCCACCTGAGGAGTCTGGGCAGAGGCCGAGAGAGCGGACGTGCCGTGCGCGGTCAGGTCGGGCGTTCAGCATGTCGAGCGTGTGGATGCATTGTGCTGAACCACGGAGTATGATGCACGAGTACAGAGCTGGGGTGAGCGCATCCGCAATTTTCGACGACTGGGCGAAGGAAATTTGAGCGAGTGAGGACCATTTGATAATGGAAATTGCACACAGTAAGGTACAAATGAAGAACTTCTGCTGGGCGTGCTAGGTGATCGGCTATTTCTAGTAGAATGTCGGCTGGGACAGTGTTTATGGACATATCGTCGCCAACGAACACTGGGACAGGGTAAGGTAGTAAAGTACGACCAGGGTTGAGAGACTCGGCATTGAAGCTACTAACACGGGCATCTACGTGGATACGGGGGATATGGAACCGGGACCGCAACCGAGCTAACGGCCATTCCGAGCCTTGAGTTCATCATCCATCAATCAAATTGATTACAATCACGGACATTGATCTATACATGATGCATGATTGTTCAATACCTGTAGGTGCGAATGATATACATGTGTTGGGGGGTAAAGGCAATACAACACAATCCGGTAATCACGACCTGCAACTGATCAGCGTAGCCCGCAGCCGGAGCATCAAGGCGCACATTTTATATTCTACCTGCCTTGGTAGCGAGCTTGGTGGAGAGCTTGGCGAGGTGTACGAGATTGTGATATCCAGGTCACGATTGTTGCGCGCATTGGGTGAGCATGAAACTTCTCCCACTATTTTTTCGTCTTCCGAGACCCGAATTGTTTCGGGTGTGTAAAATACCGTTTGTCTGATATTGTGAGCGAGCGAAACGACACGAACTGTTCTGTCACTCACTTCCAGTGGGTATATTTTGCATGGGGTCCCGTCGAGAATGAGACCGGTTTGTGCGTGCAGGCAAATGAGATGTCAAACCACGCAAGGAAGGCATGTATGTCTGTGAATGTCAGGTCATGCCCCAATATGCCCTAAGCGTGACGATGCGACAAACAGTCATTGCGGTTCGCACGGAGCTCAAAAGGGGCTGTAAATTTCAGATCCTCTTTCTTTGCGGTCGTCAGGTCTATGCGCTAAAAGAATTGTCAGTACGTCGCAAATGAAAAAAAAGTCGAAGATGGCGCTTCATCTCTACGCTGGGTGAGGAACAACAGGAATCAGGTGACAAACCTTGAGAACGCATGGATCTGTTACGACTGCCTTCAAATCGACGGTGTCAACCAGTGGCTCACGTAACGCGATGTCTTTGATACACGAGTAATCGAACCCGTATACGTTCTCCCAGACTGAACAAAAACCTTAACACACATGATTTATGAGGAATGGCTTCACGACGCACAATTGATTTTCTCATCCTTGTACTCCTGGTCCTCGATCGCGGCGATGTACATTGTTGCACGATCGGGGAAAATGAGTCCCCCAGGTTTGAGGTACTTGTCCCGAGCATCGAGCACAGTGTCCAACATCGACTCGTATAGGAGAAAGTAGCCCATCCATTCGGAAATAATAATGTCGAATTGGTCAATCGGCAACTCGGTGTCCTCGAGTTTGCCCTTCACAAGGGTGATGGCTATTGCGAGAAAGACATGAACGTCCATCTGAGGGGCGCAGAGGAAGTGACACATACTATCTTTGAAACCGTTTGCCTCTATTATCTTCACGGCTTGATCAATGATATTTGACATGTCAATCTACGAAGCACGGAAACGATGTTGGCTCTGGGGCAGAAAAAAATAAAAGAAAGGCAGGACGTACACCAACAACATGAGCAGCGCCGGCCTTGGCAGCAAACATAGAAAGGATCCCAGTGCCACACCCAACATCCAGCACGGTCTTGCCTTCGAAGATATGTGGATTGCTCATGATGGCAGCGCGATACGAGCCAGTGCGAACCGTGTCCTTCAACATTTCCTCATGGATACCTGTGATGGATTATAAACTTACACATCGCGTGTTATCAAAGACGAGGGTCATACCAAAGTGTGCGTAAGAGTCCGCATAGCTACGCGGTGGCAAATTGGAATTGTGAGGACCAAGTCATAGGTAGGATGAGTACGGCGTGCGAGGGCACGACGACGCACTAATCTCTAGAGGTCATGCCCGCTGGCGAGGCAGTAGATGTTGAGGCGTCTCCCATGCTCAGTTTTTTCTCGAGGCGGTTGAGAGCACAAAGCGTGAGGCGCGCGAACATGAAAAGTAATAAATAATAAATAATTTATTTTCGTAACCTAAGGTTAACATGACATGACATGACTCGCGACCACCGACTCTGCGACCGACTGATTCAGAGACTGCGGACTCGGACGGACCATAGCCATCCGCAGCGGCGCAGCCCCCAACTCAGCCTCCTCCCACCACTTGGGCCGTCTATAAACCTCGAACACGTATATAACTCCAACGACCCACCATGATTGTCGATCTTCCTACAAGCACGGTATGTCCGGAACTTGATTACTCCTAAAGCGAAGCTGATCAGTCGCTACTCTCCAGATGCCCAACGACAATCCCGTACATTCAGACAGCCCCCCAGCATATGAATCCGCCATCGTCGGCAACGGTGTAGGTGCGCGCATTTCATCTTCGTTCTCACTAGGGGCCTCACCATCTGTACTGACAATCTCGGCTACTGGTTCATAATAGCTCCACCGCAGAAGGACGTAGGGCCGCACAGCACCCAACCTAAGGAGCCCCCACTGATGGTTGCGGGCCCCCTGCAACCTATGTACGGTGCTATTACGTCCGGGCCAACGGTGTACCATTACCAAGACCCGCACACTGGCCAACCAGTCACCTCACTTTTGCCTCCAGACCACCCGCAGATGGTGTGTCTCCAGGCAGGGCAGCATGTTCCCGAATCACGATACGGATTCCTTGGTGCGTTATACCTCTTTGAGAATTTTCCTGGACTTAGTAGAATGTGGGTGTGTTTGATAGGTGTGCTTGCCGCGATCGTATGGTTCCCGCTCGGTATCGGTCTATGTCTACTTGACCGTCGCGTTCGCTGCCAACGCTGCGGCGAGTCGCTCGAAGACGGACTTTGTAGCTAACGTCCGATGAGCATTCTGCCCCACCACTATCACCTCTCCCCTTCTTGTTCTCGTACCTCGTTTAATGTTTGAGTCCCGCCGGTCTGTTGTACATTATGACTTTCATGACTTAATGTATATCACGCGAACACGTGTATGCAAACCCGTCAACGGATTGCGATCATTCTGAGCGAAGAATGATAACTCACTGAGATACACCTCACCTTTCCCCCCTTGATCTTGTTCTAAGAGTCCTTGAACTCTACATCACAATTACTGCACATACCACTGCGACGCGCCAACTGGGTCTGGGCCCGTTACTGTGAAAACAGGCCTGATGCTGAAGTATGTGCCGGCATCACAGCTCACATTTTTCACTTCGCGAACTTTGTGCCCTTGATCGGTGGCGTTAGCAAAATTGACGTACATAATGTTCCGGCAAAAAAAGGCGTGTCGAGGACAGTAGACTTTGCCTCATTCCTTTATCAATCGAAAGGGGCGCAGGCACAGAAGCAATCAGATGGAAGACTTGCTTACCCTGCTTTCTCTCGTGTCTGATGGCTACATCATTTGCAATTCATTAAAAAAAATTGCCCCGTGTATGAAAAGTGGTGGTAAGGCCGTGCCGGCCGTCGGGGTAAACACAAGGGCGGGAAGAATGCGGGAGGAACAAGGTACTCAAATTTCAAATATAGTGCGAAGAAACGGCCGTGTTACAAATATGTAGCAACACCCAGTATGTGAAGCTGTGTATGAAGCCTGAGAACGCATGCGCAGTTGCATTTGAGCATCTGTTTTCATACACAGCCAATGTGGTTAGGTGCTTCCCAACCAGAAGGCGTTTTTGGACTGACCTGTTTGGCGTTTGGCCAGGGTGCAGCGCGTGGTCCAATAACAAATGGGCACGGGACGCTTAGCCAACCCACCCATCACGTTTTCGTATACTGTACTGTAATACGCCGCCCTGAGCAACGTTTAGACTTTGTGAGTTGGGTCACGGTTGCCTCTTGGGACATGGCGCTCATGGAGAAGCGTCAGTGATGGCGGCGCCTAAGTTTTAATCTCAGGGGTAGGGCGGACGGATGAATGTACAGTTGAGTACAGTAAATGACGGCGGGCCACGCCGTGTCACACCACGCCTGGAAAGGCCTGCATGCACATCATCGCGATGCTTCGCACGGGTGATGACCGGTGACCGACCGAACAAAATTGGGAAATCATCATCCCACGCCGTGCCCTGAGACAGCCACCTCGTAAGCCCTTCTTCGCACCTGAAAGTCTCAACTTACGTTGTCGTCTTTTGGCAGGTGAGAAACGCTTAAGGGAAGGCTTGACTAGGACTGGTGTGGTAAGAAAAGCACATCCTGTCATCGCATGGCGACGAGCTGCCGATCGATAGGAGTCGCCGCGTGCCCCTGGGGGAGCCCAATCGTGGCCTGGCATCAGCTCGCTTGCACATTAAGACCCCCATCCGTCCATTAGAAGAAAGAAGGGCGACCCAACCCTGCAGGAGTGTCCGTTATTTTCACTCAAATTAGACGGAGAGCGAAGGAACGAGACGATACCAAGTGGATCACTGTGCCGGTCTATGGAGCTGACCCTGCCTGCTTGCACTCGGCTCGCTCATCAGCAATCGATGGGGCTGTACTCATTTTATTTTGGCTCTACCTTCACTGCTAATTCACCCCGGACCCCATGGCCGGGTTCGCACGACTACACTCAGTTGACCACGTGTCAGCCTTGTTCGAGGGTTATTTTTATTTTTGCCGCCGTCTGAGGGTCACTCCTCTCGACCGGCACGCGAATGAGCCTAAACTAGGGCCACACAGACCCTGGGCGACCGAACCCTCAAAAACAGGGTACCGGTTCGTTTGGCAGTGTTGTAAGACAAGGAAGTTCTGAAACGGTACCTTTATTGGGCAGGAACCGTGGGCCCCGATTTCCTCCTCTTCTCCTGTTAGGGTGCTGACGATTGCGTTAAAAGCCAAGAAAGGCGACGCCGTCTGTCGATGTGGACGGAAACATTGCTCATCATATACGTCACGTTAAGGCGGAGAATAATAGCCAAGCACATTCACGAAGGATCATAGTCAATGGCGACAAGGGCCATCGACACAAGTCACAAGTCGCGTGAGCCTGAAACACTGGCGCTAGCACCAGTGGGAACTTAACAGCTTGTTAAGTTACCACCAGCATGCCGTTCCCATCTTCAAGTTGGGGGCTGTACCGCTAAGTTGGCAGGAGATGAGGTGGCGTTGAGTTGTGGGCACGCCCTCCGCACGTGGACATCCCCCAAGCTCCATTCATGCAACGCGGCTGCGTCTATCTGTGTCCCTCACGGCCCTTCTTGTTCCTGGGGGGGGGGGTCCTAGGAGAGAGGGGCGCAGGAGAAGCCCCACCGGTACGGCATTGACATAGGTGCGGCGCACCGTGATTTGGCTGAGACTAGGTAAGCAGGGCGATGCAAGGGGAAGAGATTTGGACGCCTTGTGACGATTCGATTTCTCACCTCTCAAGGCGAGCCAGCTCTTTTGGGTGGCCGAGAGCCCGATATCGCTAAGGTGCGACATGGGCTCAGTGTTACATTAAGCAGGGTGGAATGGCTCGTGCTTCCTCAGGAGAGTACTGGAGGATTGTAGACCCCGGGACTTAATCCTCGGCCTTACAGGCGCAGTACTCAAGACCTGCTGACACAACAACAGTAACCCCTTGCCACCATCATCAGTGTGTATGGAATATTGATGGATACCCACGGAGACGCTAAGCTAGATCAATGGGTACACCCAAAGAGTGCAATCAGCTACCGGTCCCAGTGTAGGTAATTGATCCTGAGGGGGAGATAAAGTCCTACCCGGTAGTGGACTATGGAAGTGAGCGTCTAACTCTGCTGAGCTGATGCTGGCTGATGAGCAACAATACGAGATGACATGAGGTGAGACGTACAAAAAAAAAAGTGGTCTGAGTACGTGCATGTACAATTGCCGGTGTGTTTTGGGCCTAAGGGAGAATTGTGAGGAACGGTGAAATGTAGATAAGATTGATCGATTAGGACGCGGAGAAACCGTGGGATGAGCGGAAAATTGGCAGCGAAGCGTGCCGAAGAGGGGGATCGGGGAGATTAGCATTTGCGATTGGTGACAGTTACCACGTGGACGAGGACGCGGCGTGTATTTGGAGGTCGGCTGGGAAAGAGGAGAGGTGTGGACCGGGTAGCTGAAAATGGGTGGATATGGTGGACATTGAATAGAGGGATCCGAGTCACGGATATTGGCTACCTAGCGAGTTGGGTGGTTGAGAAGCAGAGGCCAAAGAAGGGATGGAACCCGGGAGTTTCGGCACGGCACGGCAAGCGCCATAGACGGGGCAGGGCACCGCCGGGTAGTAAGTATAATTGATCACGGTCTCAACGGCAACGAAAGCAAGAGGGAAAGGAAAAGTCAAGTCAGCTTCAGCGTCAACCAACAAGGGACCAGACAAAAGGAAACGAAACCCGACGAGTCGCCTGTCATCGTTAGCGAATCCAGTGACGATATTGTAACCCAAAAACCTACTATCCAACTCCCCTAGTCGGTCTCCTTGTACTCTTAGACTCCAGTCCCCTCTCTCCTCCTTCCTTCCCCACCCCATCCCCTCACGACCCACCTCGCGCGTGCTCATGCAGTCACTATCTAGACTTTCATATCTCCCCTACTTCTCTCACTCGCAACAAAAAGCTGAATACCGCCGCGTCCCTAGCTCGAAGCGACCCATCAGACCCCTCGTTGTCCGTCGATACGACCTTGCATCTCCATCGTGCACCGCTTGCACAAATAGATCAGCAGCTTTTCGCCCATTCGGCGGCGGATATCATATCTCCCGCCATCACACCTCTGTCTCACACATCATCCGAGGCGATTCCTTCTCCACGCGGAATCGGAAAACCCATCATGGCACGGCGAGCCTCATACACAAACGAGGACAACTTGTATTCGATAGCTATTGGCAACAACAGCTCGCAGAGCTCTCTCCCAGCCTACCGCCGTCTTTCTCAGTGCGTGTTCGATTGATCTTCTATTCATCCCTCCCCATTTCTCCCCTTGCCTTCCCCAACGAGATAAGCACGTTTGTTATTTCCCGTCGGAGTATGAGACCAGACGCTCGCCTCGTGGCCGTACCCACCCCTCATCTTGCGTGGATCATGTGAGGTCGCCCACCTGCCACCATGTTTCCGGTCTGGCGAGTTTTTTTACTCCCTTATGGGGGTTCCAAATTAGGTCTTTCTTCCCTTATTTGGGTCATCCAGGTGCCATCGCACATCGCCCGCCAGAATGAAAAGTGTACTGTAGCGTCCGTAGTCTGTCCAAATCCTCGGTAGCTTCGCGCTTATTCTTCCTCTCCCTCTCCTACCCTCCCCCCTCTCCCGGGAGCATCCGTTGGATCATTGTGCTGAAACCCTAATGCGTTTTCCCTTCCCATATACATTTTTTTCGCCTTCATTCATACTTCGTCCTCACCTACCCTTGTTCTGATCGCTGATCGCCTTTCTTTGGCCTACGTCAGGTCTCGTGTCAGTCCGGCAGCACCTTACCCACCATCCAAGCCCACGCGGCGTCCTGCACACACATCACAACCCACGGCTACTTTATCTTCTACGCGGCGAGGCTCTCTCCCCGCGCTCCATTTACATACCTCTCTTCAATCCACCCACACAGTATCTATCGCCCCACCCGACATGCCAGAAAATTCAGAAAATCTCAATGACAATCTTTACCTCCACCACAACTTGGCTACTTTCTCCTTTGGCGCTCCAGCTGTCCATCACGATACCGAGAGTCCCCTTTCCGTGCAGGCCCCCAGCGAGAGCGGGCACTCTTACAGTACAGGTAGCACCGATCGCACCCCCCGCCCCTCCATCTCCCACACGCGTGAATCGGAGGATTCAGGTGGTGAGGATGAACCCCGCCGTATTCGTAAAATGCGTGCTATCGACGACGGCGGGCGCCGACCTTCGCTTCCCACTAACCGGTACACCCTCGACCGTCCTGGCTCTGACTCTGCCGGACCCTCGTCTCGCTCCAACCCAGAGACGTCCGGCAGCGACTCTGAGCCTATAGCGTCTGGGAGCACTTCTGACATCGATTTAGACCCCGGGAATGAGTCCGGTGTCGTCGATACAGATGTTGAACTCGAGGGCATTGCTCCTGACGATGCATCACAGCACACATTTGGTTTGGAACAGGTCCGTTCCTCATACACTTTCGATTTTGACGCCGAGTTTGACTGTGACCCCCCCGCGCGGGTATTACACAACAGTATGATTGGTATGTTGTCGATCCCAACGAGCGTCGCCAGGAGGCTGGCTCCCCTGTCACATTCGCGAACGTCGGCAGTGACGACGATGACGATTCGGATGTGTCGGAAACTGGCACTCGTGCACTCGCCGCTATGCGACGCAGCAGCATCGCCATTCGCATGGCTTCTACGCGCAACCGTTCCTTTCACTCAGGCGATCCGGATCTCGTGTCCGCGCAGTCGAACGCGCGCCAGCGCGAGGACAGTACCACCACAGTGCGCCGGTCAAGCTACAGTGACACCGAAGGGGGCGCATCCGTCGCTGCCACGAGTTCCAACAGAGATCAACAGCCTCCTTTGCCACCCGCCAATTGGAACATGTTCACCAACAACGCTGGTATCTCCCCAATAGACGATTCGGGCGAGCGCGTGTATCAGGGCATGGATCTCGGTTATATCATGAATGTCGACCTGGAGGGTCTGAACACGCGTCGTTCGTCACTTTCGTTCATAGCCCCCCAATCTTTACCTCTGCCCCCGGCTAAGGACAAGCGGAAATCAAAGGACAAGGAAAAGCGCAAGAAAGAAAAGGGCAAGGGCGAAGACTTTGATGCTTCCGTGATGCGCGGATTAATCGGCTCACCCAGCAATTCGTCAAACCTGCTGGACGTGGCGCCATGGGCAGAGGCGGAAGGTGGTGCTACGGGTCTACGCCGCCCTAGTACTGTGACGCTCGACGATTCGTTTGCTGGTGGCCTCCGCCGCGATGATCCCGACTATGCCTTGCGTCGCAATAAGTGGTCCTTCATCCGCGTGCGCGAGCACGTCCCCCTCCCCCCTCGTGAACTCGATGGCAACCCAAGACTTTGGGATGTTTGGCGTTGTTCTCAGATTGGACAGATCCGCATCGAACGAGCCACCCTGCCGCCTTGTACGTGTATCTCGGTACCTTTCTTAGCCACGTGTTGATAGGACCGTATTTCATGTCCCACCCGATTTTTTTCTTAGCCGACCCCAACAAGCCGAATCAACAGCGTCTAAATGCGGAACACGACGTGGACCCCGACTCTGCGAACACCTTTGGTGGTCCAACGACCGTCGTCCACCGGCACTCCAGGGCTCTTGCATTCTCCATCTATCGTCATTACAGCCTGAGAAACTACCGCTCGGGTAGAACTCGCAACAGTACGGCGACGGTGAGCACACGGACCCCAAGGTCCAGCGAAACTCGTACCCTTGTTATGCCAACACACGACGGCATCCTCCTCGCCACGAAGCGCGTTCAGGAGCAGTTTACGACCACGAAGAGTACCGTGAAGCTAGACACCCACGGGTTATTGCCAGAAGAGGGGGATAACCGCCGTGACGCCCGCCGCGAGCCCAACCTCACACATCCTCGCCGCGCTCCTCAAGCCTGGTCGGCGAGTTCGCCCCAGCGGGAGCTACCTGCAACCCGCCACATTGTCGACCTGAGTAGACTCGAGGGACTGGGCAGCCAAACCTCGAGTATCCGAGGGGCCTCAACATCGCACATTTCTGGGTCCTCGCTCAATCTTTCGGGTGTAACCGCGTTCGCCTCTTCCGCCTCGACGTCGCAAAGCATTTCCTCTACGGCCTCTATTATGACCTCTTCGGAGAGCTCCATTTCGGAGCGACAGCTGACCCCTCACGACGAGGCTGATGAGGACAGCGATAATGAACCCGTCAATCCCGTTTCACGCAGTTCCCACCCCGAGGCTTTCGCTACTTTGGACAAACGCGCGATTGATCAGCTCAAGAATGAACAGGTGTTCGCAGCTGCGAGGCGATCCCCCAGCTGGTTTCATCGTTTTATCGGCCCGACTAGTAGCAACACCCCGCGCGCCGTTCCGTCGAGCCTGGCTCCCATCGATCCGCCTTGGCTGACGTTGGCTCCTCGCTCTATGCAAGAAGAACAGGACCGTGCGATCCAAGGCCTCAGGTCATCATTCAAAGACGTAGGGTTGGTCCCTTCGACTCGCTCCAAAGGCGGTGCGGGCATCGGGCGCAAGGGCAAGGCCAAGAACAAAGAGATGCTCACCCAAGTGCCAGATGACTCGTTGTACATGCTTCTCCCCCTCTGGCCCCACGAGACGGACCCCGCGAGCGCAGCGCGCGAGCAGAGACAACGAACGCCTAGGGTTCTGAACCAGGAGCAGAATTTGTACTTGCTCGTGTATTACGTCCCATTCGAAAAACAGGGCGAAGGCAACCCCGCCAAGAAACGCTCACGGTCTCGTCCGCGAAAAGGCGAGCGAGAGCGACAGCACCCAACTCCTCTGTTCGACGCCCGCTGCGGCTTCAAGGTCATCGGGCGACTCATCTCTCATTCGGACCTGAATGGCTCGGGAATTCGTCTCCCGGTCCGTGGACTCTCGGTGACGGGTCCGTTAGCGGAGGCAGAGCTCGGCATCCCGCCCGCATCGCTCCGGGACGAGCACCCGGACGATTTTGTCATTGGCGTATGCCTCGACCGGCGTGGAACCATCGAGTTTGTTCCTGAGGGTCTTGAGAAGCTCGGGTTGTGCGTGCGGCGCACCGAGTCCGTCCAACTTCACACCCACCCAGGCATGCAGACGGCGGATCCGGTGGATGAGGATATCGTCTTGCAACCTCTCACCGCTGTTGGTCGCGCTGCAGTCGAGGTCGCGTGGCTTGGGTGTATGGCGCTCATGACATTCTACGGTCCGCAGTCTCAAGGTCCAGCTTGAAGAATTCCCTTCTCCGCGCTCGGCGCAAATCCCGACTCTTATCATCCCGATTCTTATCTATCCCGACTCTTATCTACCCTGTCCACCCCACCCCTTTTCTTTCTCTCCCCACCGGCCGAACGCAGACAGCAGACGGCTATACCCTCCTGGAATGTACACAACATTTGTATGACTCGCCTACGCCACGTTGTCCCCACCGTCCTGCAGTCAGTTTATATCTATATGTGTGTGTGTGGCTTGACTTTGCCGGTATTAGTCGACCCCCGACTTCTGTATTTTTGTTCAGACCGTTGACCCACTGTGTTTGTCTTAGCTATGTAGTACTCGGGTCATCGTTATATTATCAACACAATCCGTGATTTCTCTTGCCGTCGTTTGTCACCTCAGTCTGAGGTGCCCAATCCTGTGAGGGACAAATTCCGATGATTCCAGCCGCAGTCTCGAAACTCGGTTGTGAATACGCCATTCCCCTTCTTTTCTTGACCACGGCTTTACTTCCTTGCTTTCATGGGTCAGTCAAATTTGTCCACACTATTACAGTGATGGGGATACTAGTAAGGGGATAGGTGGGCCCACTGCGGCTGCCTTAGCACATGTCGATTACTCAACCGGAGTGAGCCCGTAAACGACCACTACTGTACTCTTTCTGTTTCCTCAAACTCAAATCACTCCGGCGGACGGTTTTTTTTTGCGCCCGGCTCCAGAGTAGAGGAACTCATCCCAGTCTGAGCCGATTATCGTTCTGCTACATATAGAAGTTTGCTTCGTGATGGGGTCGCATACAGGAACCAAAGACAGCTGTCCTCAGGCTTCGCTGCTACCGTGACTTTCCCCTCTCCTCTTTTTCCCGAAACTAATGACAAGTTTTCGAGTCAGCACACTCCCACCACGTAGCGTCCTCGCGGCCGCAGGCCCCCTTTCCACCTGACAACACTGCGAAACAACTGGGGTTGTTGTCGTGTGGAGACCTTTAGCACAGAAGGACAGCCTGAGACAGGAGCGACTTCGCATCTGGCAAAATTTTCACCCGTCTGTGAAGGGTCAAGATCAATGAGGGAAAAGCGGGCAGCCGTTCATCCTCTGCATAATGCCCGGTCGGGCTCACCCACCTTCTCTTTTCCGTCTAACGAACATCCCCACGACCATTGCAGATACTATGGTATAGTGACACTTTGCTGCGGCATTGCAGCTAGAGAAGGACCACTGGCCACGCCGCGCCGACTCGGATATTTCGATCTTCGTGTCGGTTGAACTCAGGCTCTTGCCAGCTTCTACCTCTCGATTGCTCGCCGATGGGTGGTCAGAAAGCTGGTCGCAATTGTGACAAACGGAGTCCTACCACAAGGGTTGTCAATAACTTCGATCGCCGCAGGCACAGGCGTTGGCCATTACAGATAGGAGCTCAGCTATTGGGGTCGCTGTGCGCTGTCACGGTCTGGCGTCTGGCTGCGCGAGGGCTCCAGCCCATCGATTGGGACAGCTTTCTGTTTTGTTGGAGAACTGGTTCTGGGAAGTGTCAAGCCTGGAGTTGCTTTCGGCGCTGGCTTTGTCCCGGACTTTTTTCACAGACACACTGGTTGTTTCTTCTTCTCGGCTTGTGCCCGCTGGATTTTTTGACCTTCCGGAGGAGCAACATTAAGACACGAGTCCATCTGAGTACACCCCCTGCCTAAGCCCACAAGGCCCCTGCGGCCAGTCACTGGTGTTGTATATGGACCACGTGTTGTTATATCGGCCTCTGATTATCTCAAGGGGTAAGGTATACATGCGTCAAGGAGGGGCTAATTTTCCTCAGATCCGCACCTTTCGAATTGGCGCGGATTCCGACGGGCAGGGGGACGAGCCCAGGTGGTGGGTCAAAAGGTTATTCTATCCTTTCCTCGTTCACGTTACCCTTTTCGGAGAAGAATACAACAAGGTCCGCATTCACACCGAGTCGAGGTAGGTGCATGTGTGAGAGTTATTGAAGTCGGCTTCCATGCGGATTCTCTAATTTCTTGATTCTTAGCCTAGTTTGATGGTGGCGTTATCGAGTCCATCACGCTGATAGGGAAGCATTTTGTGTTCCATGGACCATGGTCGATTGTGACTACAAAGGTTGGCAGGTTCCATTCGGCACCCAACACGAGCATCCTATGGTCCATGACAAATTATTCCAATAAGCGCTTGCTCGTGTACGAAACGGAGAAGCAAGTCCAATTGTAATTTATCAGGGTCGCCGCTTTCCTGTACGTGAGACGCACCTCTCTGATTAAGGGTGAACTCGGTCAAAGGTTGCTGACTGACCCTGGGTTGGATGTCATGTCATGTCATTTGAATTGGAAAGAACGCGTACATAACGTCTCAATGGCTATTCCGCTTGCATACCGAATTGGATTAAGCTCTCCCTCGCTTACAGCAAGGTGAGACAAAGCGTTGACTCAAGACTTTCATTTCGGTCTCCAGCGGATCTTGCTCGTCGTTCGTCAATTCCTTGGCCACAGATGAGAGTCCACGCGTCAACCCCACGGTAGCTGCGCCTTCCCATTCGGCTAAGAAGCATGGATCAGGATCAGTAAATGTTGAGAACAAACGAGCGGAGCCCACATGGGTACACACGAATTTTGAAATTCGTGAAAACATTTCTAGAGCGTCTTCTTCCAGTCGGAACCAGACCAGAGTCTACTGTACCACTCGATCGTCCCCAGTCCCGAAGTTATCTAGCGCGCGTTGGCTCCTAGGTACAAACGTGTTCGCCTTGCGGCTACCACAAGGTTGCCATGTGCTTCTGCTCGTCCAGACCACAACGGCGCTTCTTTTGAGACAGTGACCGACTATCGGTCCTTTCGTTGCACTTACCTTGAAAAAAAAAACGGGGAGACCGTAAGGAACAATCAGATCTAGAGTAACCAGAGGGATACGCAAATAGCGGAGGTGACCAAGACCGTATGCGGAGCATCAATGGCGTGTCCTACGGTGAGCGGACCGCTTGTTGTTTCTGAGCCGCTCCCATGTTTTGGCACACTGTACGCAATTATGCACCAAGCAGCGAGGTATCAAAGAGGATCCATGGCTTCTCTTTGCGAGATCTACTAACGACGTCCGCAATATCTAGCCATGTTGGGGACCTCTACGCATGATAGCCACCGAGTCTCGAGTACGGGAGAACGGATATAATCGAACGACCGAGAGTATTCAGAAGCATGATCAGGGTTGCAATGGTCTGCCGCGCCGTCTATCAACAAAGCTAGAAGCGGGTGCGTGCCGTCGGCCAATGGTCTAGCAGTCGCTTCTTCGCAATAGGTTATCTCCCCGGAGGTTGCGCTACGCCACTAGCTTGCGACGTTGTCGCGTCTGATTATTCTACAAGCGAATTTCGAGGAGAAATGTCAAAACGATAGCCGAGGCATCTGAACAAGATAGTGGCGAGACCTAATGACTTAGGGAAGGGACCGAAGGGTCCATATTCACGGCGAAAGAAGCACTGCGCTCCGAGGATATCGGAGGGTTAAGCCAGACTTTAGTTGTGCGCTCTAGCACGAGGACGTTTGATCACGCGCGTGCGATGGCAGTACATGTCCGTTTAGTGGCGAGTCCTTGTGGGAATAAGGCAGCGGCGAGAGCTTGGGGAGCAGCTCGGACTGTTCCGGAAGAAGTAGTTCCTCCCAACTTCAGAGAGCATAGCCTGGGGTTGTTGCACCATGTCGTTGCTTCATCACCAGTGGCAACCAGAAATTGGGAAATAAAACAGGGCGATCAAGTAAGGCACAGTTGCGATGACGCCGACTCGAATACCTGGCTCAGCTCAAAGAATAATATTTTTTGTCAAAAGCCGAATCGGAGACATTTAAGTTCTGTTCTAAATTAGGTAGTAAGTTACGCCTTGAGGCACGTGTGATCACGTGGTGATTACGTGAGGATTAAATGGGTTCGGCATACGTGGCGAGTCATTTCTTTTTCACCTACGGCCACGTACGTCCTGCATCTCCGCAGTCATCCTCTCCCTACACATTTTACGTCGAAATCTCTTCCCCCTCTTCTTACCTATCATACACTCCCCCAGAGTTATGGCTATCGTCGACTCAACCTCAGTTAACTCCTCCAACCTCGCTCTCCCATCGTCGCCACCATACCAACACCCAGAATCATCTCCGTCATCCCCTTCCTCATCCCCTTCCTCATCCACTTCCTCCAAGCCTCCAGCCAAGTCCCGTCCTGCGCCCACATCCAACGAAGATGCAGCACCACGAAAACGGTCCCGCTCTGACATGACTACCGAAGAGCGCAAGGAGGCTCGTGCACACCGCAACCGAATTGCGGCCCAGAACAGTCGTGACAAGCGCAAGGCACAATATTCTGCCCTCGAGGCCCGCATCGGCGAGCTCGAAGCCGAGAATAGAGCCCTCCGTGCCGGCATAGCCCACTCTCACCCAGTAGCTATCGACAATACTGAGCAACGTGTGGCAGATGCCGCTCGTGAAGCAGAGACTCGCGCATTGCGTGACCGTGTGCGGACACTCGAGACTGCCTGGGAGGCAATTCTTCGCACCCTTCAGACACAGGGTACAATGGCCGGCCTCCCTACCTTACCGCCACCGTTCCCAGTGCGGACCAACACTCCACCACCGTCATCGTCATCGGTCCTATCTTCCCCATCACCGTCACCACCACATTCAATGACGACCTTCCCTGTCATGGTACCGCCCAACCCCATCTTTTCACTCGATGACGCCATTTTCCCCATTTCCCCCTCACCGTCTGATGTCAGCCTTCCGTCCAATACCTCGAGCTCGAGTGTCCTCGACCTCATGCATGAGCCCACTTGCCACTCAGCACGGGTGGTGAGCACCTCCTCATCGGTGGTGCCCCTGCAGCGGGTGGAACCATGCAAACAGTCGAGGATATTCAAATGCCCCTTGGTACTGGCGAAGACGAGACCGTTGACGAAGCGGCGATGGACGAACTCTTCCGTGAGATATTGGCCGCGCCCCCCACGCCGTCCTCCACGCCGCCGTCTCTGATGTGTGATGAAGAAGTACCGGGACAAGACCCAAGTTTGGCCGACATACATGCCAATGCCGATACGGATGAGGTGCAGAGGGAGGTGCAGAGACTACTGGACCTGGTGTCTGAGCCTGGTGCCACGCTGGGGCTCACCATGGATGGCATCGTGCCACTCCCCAATGAAGAGGGCGACATCACACCTCTTGAGCTGGACCTTGGCGCGTGGGAGGCATCAATAGTCCTCCCGCAGCCAGTGTTCTAAAATTTCAAATCCAGGGTTTCGGAACAAGTTCACTGTATTCGTATCTCACGCCTTTATCCGTTTCATCATCTCACATTCGGTATTATGTCTCAGGCCTATCTATGACGTCTCGGATTCTTTCTCTTTGGAACCCATATCCTCTTAATGGTCCGCGCCGTTTCTCTAGTTTTAGTACGATACTCAGACTACGCAATTTTCCTCTCTTCCTCCTTACTCCTTTCCTGTCCCATCGACTGCGCAGGCGACGTATATGCACAGAGGGTGGGCTTGCGCTCGTACTGACTGTGGCTCCTACGTGTCCCGCTGTTCCCATTGTGCCATGCGATTCTCCCCTTCGGGGTTGAGGGACGCGTGTGTTGTGATGGTGAGCGCGAGTCGGCGTGGTTCGCCTACTGATGTACGTTGCAATGGCGTTCTTCTGTCATGTCCTCGCTCGTTCAAGTCGTCGAGATTGGATTCTTTACTTTGAGTTGGTGGAGGGTCATTCCTGAGATGGTTCGTAGGACGGCTTCGCATTGTGTAGTCTGGGGTTTTACCGCTATAGCAGCGTAAGTTGCGGATATTTCTGTGTGACTTGGAAGACGGTTCCTCAGCTTGCTGGGCGTAAGCTGACTAGCGCTGACTAGACTGCAACAGTGCGTCAGGGTCAACCTTGCTTGGGTCCTTGGTTGCATTCGATCGACATCGCGATAGGAAATTTGCGCCCACCGTAAATCCCAGACTGCTCTTATCAGACGTACTCGGAGTCCTCGGGCTATCCCGACTGGACTTTCGTCTAAATGGGTGAATGTCAATGGCACTACAGGATTATATGATTCACGATAATTCGAGACATTGGCTAATAACACCATGGTGCATCGTATTGGCGTATGTCTGCGCTACCATACTAACTGGGTACTAGATCGAGTATATACGATAGGTAGGGCTCAAAGTCAGGTATCTGGAGATCCATGACCTGCGGCTTGACCTACGATGCCCAGGGTCAGCAAACTAGTGAATAGACACAATACTGGCGAGATGCACAGGAACCCTCCGATGATAGCAATGTACCCATCGGCGGTGCAGCCCGGGTTTGGGCCTGACGTGACGTCGTTGAGGTATCTGGATGCTCGAGAAACGCACGGGCGCTGAGCCGCTTATGTACTGCTTGCAATCGGAGAAAAGGAACATGTTGCGGGGAAGAGAGGGACGAACTGGGCGGTGTTGTTGTAGTCCCCTTGGCCGACGCCATAGTCGTCACTCACGAAGAGGACACTGACGCCACGCGCGCCGAGCCGTGCGAACGGTCTGCACACGTAGGTTGAGTCTATTTCTCGTATGACGTACCGATCGTCTTCAGGATGCTCGGCCGGCCAAGGGTGTAGCTGAACCAGGCGAGGTACAGTGCTGTATAAATGTGCCTCAGAGAATTCGACGTCGAGGTCGAAGTCAGGCAGTTCCACCACTCTCCGCCGGGGTGCGTGCGCAGGAGGGAAAGTACAATGGTCCGTCCGTCTTGGCATCCCTGTAAAGCTCAAGAGCGCGTGGGCGCTGAGCGACCTGCTCCTTGGACAGATGTGCACTATAGCAGCGATACACGTGAGTACATGCGCAGAAGGGAGTGGTGAAGACGTGCTTTGGATGGCAGGGAATAATGCGCGTCGATCAGGGCGTTCTGGCGGTGGGGCTTGAGCGCAATGTGGAGGTCCCGGCTGACAGGCGGCCCAGTTCCCCAGGATGGCGATTCAAAAGTGTTTCGAGAGCATGTTCCAAAGTGGTGAGCAAAGGTATCGCAAGGTGGATGGCGGCAAGGACGGAGGGCACAGAGACCCGCATGATTTTAGGCGATACAACGAGTGATGAGGTTACAGTAAGAAGAATGCGAGTTTATACCGTGATGGTGGATCTCGGCGTGGGAACAGAACTCGAAGGGCACAACCGCGGAGTCCATACGACGCGACCGTGAAGTCCGACAAAGTTGAAAACCACATGGGGTATACGGTGAACTAGACTCAAAGCGGCATCAGCCAAAAAAAAAAAAAAGGCATTCCGTTCCGTCGACGCTGAGTTATAAAGGAGTTGACCCACACCGCAACCGCGGGAGCGCATGGCCGCTACGTGGCTCCGAACGATAGGCCGCCGCTAGGGGAGTGCGGTTTGGGATTTTGCGAACGGCGTGCACAATATTTCCGTGGTGCTGGGGAACATTGCATTCCCCAATGGTGCAGTAATCGTCATCCAACCTTGGTGATCGGAGGCTAAGAGAAACGCTGCCCTTCCCGTGAACTTGTTGCGCGTGCACTCCTGTCCAAGGTCAAATCATAGTAACGGGTGCTCTGTGCTACAAGCCGGCGAAGCACGGTGCCACCAGACGAGCGGATATGTAGAGTTGCAAGTGGTCACAACACGGGGTTTTATTTGTCGTCTAAAAAACAACAAACAGGGAAGCAGTATGACGGACCAGTCTCGTCCCCAATACACGACACGACGGGCTATAAGAACAACTACTGCATCTCTTCGTCCTCGTCTTGGCCACTCTTCAGCCCGGCTCGCTTGAATGCCTCGGGGGATGAGTAGTCGATCTTCTGTCCACGCGCGCTGCGACGCGCTCCAGGGGGGAGGATTGCACTAGGGTCGATCTGCTGTGAGGGCAAGTAAAATCAGCCACTGCGAAAAAAAGAGCAACGCGATAAGAGTGGCCAAAAGTCTACCTCTTTGGTCCCATCTGCCTCCTCCAATATTTCGTCATCTTCATCCATGTCCACATCATCGTCCTCGTCCTCGTCGTCATCCTCATCGTCCTCCTCTTCCTCTTCGTCCTCCTCTTCATCATCGTCCTCTACTACAATGCGGGGCACATCATCGGTGGCTGTTTTCTTGCCCTTGTCTTTGCCTGGAGATGCAGGCTTGGCAGGACTCGCAGAGCGTCGTTTCGCCGAGGAGTTGCTACTGTTCAGTGTGACATCCAATGAGTCAATGTAGGTCTTAAGCGCGCACCCGAGAAGAAACGGGACGCGACGCGAGGGAGACGAACGTGTAGTACACTTACGCAGTTGAGGTGGGTGCTGTGGTAGACGTGGTCATTTTTGGAAGGGTTGTTTTGTAGAGCGGGGACGAGCGGTTGGACTGAAGCTAGTGGAACGAGTTCAGGTTTGAAAGAAAAGAACAGACAGCAGACACACTCGCGACGAGACTTGTTGAATAACGGCCATTAGTCCAATTAGTCAGGCTTTCCCACAACTTGTCAACGCCTTGCAAACTCCGCATCATCCCATACAGTAACTATCAATCGCTCTATTTCCCACCTAGCTAATAATTACATTCCGGTCCTAGTGTAATTATGCAAGAACTTGCTATCGTTATTAGATAGTAAAAATGCAATTTGTGCTATAACATGGTAAGATGATGAGTGACTGAGTTCAATCATGACGAGATAGACTGTCTGATTCGCGGTTCTCAGAGGGGGTCGTCATCATATGCGAACATGTCCAAGACATCGCCCTCACTTGGCAAAGTAGTGGTGGCCTGAAGCTCTTCCGAGTCGTCCCATGCTTCATCTTCTCGTTCCGACCAGCTCCGGCGGACGGTACGTGATGAATGATGACGCGCCCGCTCAGTTCTGAGGTCTATACGCATCCTGAGGGCGTCCGCGAGGACCGACCTCAATTTAGCCGTCGTCAATGTGTTCCTTGTCACCCTGGCGGAACGGATGTCCCGAGATCCGCACTCGGACTCTGTATGTCTTGGTACCACCACCGCAAATGGGGACTGGGAACGGGACTGAAGGTGAAGACGGTGTTGAGAATGAGGACCTGGACGACGGGCCGGCAGACGACAGAGGCGGCGTACGCTCCGCGGACACGGACGTTGAGCGAGACGTCGCTGAGCACGAAGTCGGCGGCGGGGGCGGACGTGATTGTAGGCGCCGTCGCTTTTCCCGGCTCGGCACCGTCTCGCGGCGCGCGCGCTTCTTCGGTGGCCCTCGCACCGGGGACACCCTGCGCACCCAGCTCCCGACCATGTCCTCCCACTCCCACTCCCCTGCATTTGCCGTGTAAAACCTCCGCTCTGCGACAGTCAACGCATCCATAAGGGCAGTGTGGCTAGCGGGATCCATCCTCGGCTCTACGCGGCCCGAGTGCTCGACGGCACATGTCCACAGCGCCACTTCGAGTGCACCGAGATCGTGTGAGCGTAGGTGTCCTGCGATAGCACGTAGGTGGGCAAGTGGGCGGTGGGCGATGTTACCGAATGTCGTCGAGTCTGGCGTGGCGTCCCGAAGTAGTGTGAGGAGCGTATGCTGTTTCTGTGCGCTGGTTTGAGAGAAAAGAGGTGTGGAGAGACAGTGTGTCGCCGCGCAGACGAGTGCTGCTTGATGGCTGCGAAGGTCCGTATTATCGTCCTGTGGGTAAATGGAGATGTATCCCAGCGTCGAAAGCCGAAACGAGTATCTCTGCGATCGAGTTGAATTGCTCTGCGTGGGTATCACTCTGTATATCTGCGCCTTCATCTGCAATAGTGAAGAAGTCGGAGGTGATAACGCCCGTCCACTTCGCGAGGCGCGAAAGAAGCGCGCTGTCTTCATCGTGCTCGTGGACCGTAAGCCACGACCTGCTTGGCGATTGCTTCGATCAAACCTCGCAAGAAGCTGAGGAAGCATTCGAAATCTTTTGTGCGGAAAAATTGTGCGAGGCGAGTAACCGACTTGCATGTCCATGCCTGTTTGGGACCATGCTCGACGAGTACTTCCAGTGTAATCGCCGCAAAAGTCCGACATGTGAACACGCCGACACAGGCCACCGGAGGCAGATGAGCCCATTCGTCGCAAAGCTTAACGAGGTAGGATGGGTACATAGGATGGGTGATAGCGGATGGGATACCATTGCGTGATGGACGGATTAGAGCGATGAGGAACGAACGGAGGAAGGTACCTCGGATTCTGTTAGAAGGCCATGGGACAACGCAACACCAAGGAGACTAAGCATGAGCAACGGGTGATTGGGGCAGGTGTCGATGACCAGGGATGTCGCATGTGCGACGAGGGTCCATCTGCAGGTACGTTATGTTTGCGTTCATACGGTAACGTAAAGATGCTTCGTACCTTCGACAATGCATCGGAACAGACTCGTAAAGTTCACCGGAGAGGGCCATCTCCCTGGCTTCATCAGTCTCTTCATCTAGCGCAGTCAGGCCTTGCACAACCTCCGCTTGGAGGTTCCGACCGACCGTTGCGGCACACATATCGGCCAGGGATAAGACCCCGCCATAGCTCCCATCAAGGTCGTTTGTAAGGGCCGCCTGCACCACATTTCGATACGCACCGGTTACGGCATAGATTTGGCGCGCCAAAGCATCCAAAGACTTGCTCTCCAGATATGCATGGGAAATGACAAGCTTGGGATCACGCAATATATCCAAAGACGGCGGAGCCCGAGATAACTTTGAAGATGTATAACCATAGGTGATTGTGGAAGGAGCGGCTGAACTAGATTGGCCAGATGCTGTACAAGAGGCCAGGATCGTACATTTATTCCGCAGAGGTCGTAAAAGCCGGTTAATTCTGGGGATAGAGAACTCTGTACAAAAACTCCGCCGAGAAGCCATCTGGAGTTGAGTTGGGTACAGGTTTCGGGAAAGGTGCGTTGCGGGTGGGCACCTGTCCTATTAGTGAAGCTAGTAAAGTAAAGTACTAAAGTGTAAATGGTCGCGGTTGGTGTTGCTCCACGTGATCGCGTTCACTGCTCACGTGGCTTCAATTATTCATCTTTGTCATCTCTGTCAGGAGCAGGAGTTGACGAGAACAGGACTGAAGCGCACGCATCAGATAACGGCAAAAATGGGCTTCTTTTTTAATAATCAGAGAGGGCAAGGAGGCAGGCGATCGAGGGCGCAGGTCGTATTGTGAATACCCAATCTAGACCTCCTGACTCCTGAGGACTACTCACAAGACGAAAGCTCACAGCAAAGCCGGTAAACAGAGGTGGAATGGATCGTGGCACGCAGAAGGGACAGATCAGATAGGTCAGATTCAGAAAATACAACGGCTTTTAGTAACGGCATTGGCCGGAAGATGGAAAATCATAAGTGGGAGGCTAATCAAATCCCGCAGCTGCGGGGGTTGGGTACGACACGACTACGAGACACTTGTTTGTCCAGTCCACAGATTAGTAGCGATCTCCTCTGTAGCCTCCTCCTCCTCCGCCACTTCCGTAGCTCCTTTGCTGGTAGCCTGGATAGCCATTACAGCCAAATGGAGCAGTGAGCATGATTACGATAGATAAGGGGCGTTGAACAGACCACGACCTCCTCCCCCGCCACCGCCACCACCACTGCCACGCTCGTTAGCTATATTGACCTTGATCGTGCGGCCCTCGAATTCCTGACCATCCATGTTTGCAATGGCGGCATCGGCTTCCTCTCCAGAAGAATACGTTACAAAAGCGAAACCACGGGAACGACCAGTCTCGCGGTCATTTATTACGTTTGCCTAGCCAGGAGGGAAGGGGAAAGATAGGTGAGAAAAAATGGGGTCACATTATTATTACACTCTGTTCATGCAGTCGAAATCTCGTACTTCAACGACTTGCCCAAATTCTGAAAAGGCCTAACAGGGAGGGTGGGAAGCAGAAACGCGAATTAGAGATGTTTAAACAGGGCGGATGAACCAGTATATCATCGAACGAACTGCGTGAAGGCTGTCATTGGTAGTGTTCCAGCTTAGGCCGCTAAGATAGAGCATGAGATGAACATCAGTGGCCGCACTCCTCGCCGGTTCACGAAAAGAAGCAACGCGGATTAGGAAGTATCACAAGCACGCAAGACGGACCCAACAAAAACTTTTGTGCTCATGATTGCAGGGGGAAACAGACCGAATCGATATCGATCAAATGGGAGGAGGAGAGTAGAAGGTAAAGTGGCGATGGTGCGATTAAATACTAGTCTATCACTTTTCAATTCCCGCTTCAAAACCCGTTCCCATTTCACGACCCGCAAGCCCTATTGGAAACTCACTGTACAGCAGTGCTCGCTAATGACGTGTAGCCCATCTAGAATCGCGGTCTGTACTATTCCTGGTGCCCCAGAAATGGAGATTGACGTAGACTTTCTGTGTAAATCTGTTGCACGCGACTCTTGACCGCGACTAGACCATCAGTAATTACGTTACAGTAATTTTCCGCCATGTTCGTTGTTGGTCACCATTCGTTTTGGCCGTCTCTGGACACTAGAAACCCTCTGGCAGAAACTTGGGAACCCACCCCACTAAGTGCTCCGTCCTACTGTACTGTTAATTGCTCTGTATTATAAGCGTGCCCGTTCGAGAGTAGTACGGGCCCCAAGTGACGGGCTCCGAGAACACGATACAGTATCCGCCAGAGTGATGGGACACTGACACGCAATAATAGCTCAAGGGCGGCGAAAAAAACTGAAGCGCACGCATGGGATAGCGGCTTATTTTTATAATTCAGAGAGCATAGATTCAGAACAAGGAGGTGCTGACATGCGACATCGGAAGGCGCAAACCGTATTGTGATTACCCAATGTCTCGAACACCCGCCTAACCCTCAGGAATCACCTGAGGACGAAAGCTACTTGTAACAGAGGATAGAGATGGAGCGGATCATGGCGTGCAGAAGGGACGGTAAGAAAGGATCAGATAGATCAGATTCAGAAAATACGACGGATTTTGATAGAGGTATCAGAGATGGGAATTCATAAGTGGGTAGCACAGTCAGATCCTGCAGCTGTGACGTGCAACTACGAGGGTGACTTGTTTATCAACGGAAACGACAGATTAGTAGCCCTGTCCGTAGCCCTGTCCCTGTCCGTAGCTGTCTCCGGTTCCGTAGTTCCCGTATCCTCCGCTAGCGCTGTTTCCGTAGATCCTTTGTTGCCCGTAGCCTGAGCCTGGATAGCCGTTACAGCCAAATAGAGCAGTGAGGACAATTACGACAGGGAGGAGGTGTTGGACAAACCACGACCTCCGCCGCCGCCACCACCACCACTCCCACGAGCATTGGCTATGTTGACCCTGACCCTGCGGCCCTCGAATTCCTGCTCATTCATACCCGCAACGGCGCTATTGGCTTCGTCTTCGGAAGAAAATGTTACGAAAGCGAAACCACGGGAACGACCGGTGTCACGGTCACGCATAACGTTTGCCTGGGAGGATAGGGTAAAAAAGAGGGATCACATCACACCCCGAAATCGCGTACTTCAAGAACTTGTCCAAATTCTCCAAAGGCCTAACAGGGAGTGAAGAAGCAGAAACACGAATTTAAGGAAAGGGCTGATGAACTCGTATATCATCGAACGAACTGCGCTGAGGCTCTCATCTGTAGTATTCCAGCTCAAGTTACTGATAGAGCGTGTAAGATGAACATCAGTGACCGCACTCCTCCCCGGTTCACGAGAAGAAGTAACGCGGAACAGGAAGTGTCACAAGCACACAAGACGGACCCGACATAAATCTTTGCGCTCATGATTGCAATAGGAGGGACAGACCGAATCGATATCGATCAAACGGTAAGAGAAGGGTGTGAACCCTGGTGGCGTGATGATGTGATTAAATACTAGTGTTTCACATTTCAATTCCCGCTTCAAATACCGTTCTTACTCCACGACCGCAAACAGCCTTGCAAGTTACGTGAATTTTGGCGCTGAATGCGCCGAATAATCGAGCAGGTGTGCAGTTACGACACTTTCACCGCCTTTGTTCCCGAACTGGGTAATAGTTCCC
This sequence comes from Lactarius sanguifluus, assembly GCA_021527775.1. NCBI lineage: Eukaryota > Fungi > Basidiomycota > Agaricomycetes > Russulales > Russulaceae > Lactarius > Lactarius sanguifluus. Next base: position 50,726 of record JAKEYF010000090.1, read on the forward strand.
TGGTGCCTGTGATTTTCTTGTTCTGCTCCATCTCCATTTGTTACGCCATCCCCTGCGACTCGGAAGAGATGATCCGTTGGAAACTTACAGCAGTGCTTCCTAATGACTCGGACATGTACTAGCTCTTTGCTCTCCCGCATAGTGTGAAATCGAAAACTGTGCCGTTGCTGGTGTCTTCAATCCCCAGAACCAGGGATCAACATGGACCTGCCCTGTCCAAATCTGTTGCACTCCCCGCGCGATTATAAACGCTCCCGTGTGGCGTATAGTCCGGCCAGGATATCCGCTAGAAGAGAAGGTGTATGGATTCAACTCGCGATTTCGGGGTCAAGCCCGAGGAAGTGAAATGACGATGATTCCTGGTCATTTTGTACCTCTGGCGAGCACCCGGCGGTGGCCGGACTGGGAACCTACCTTGGTCTTCCCGCAGAACCTAACTGAAACGCGCGCGAGAAACATACACGTTGATTGAAGAGAGTTTAAGCAACAAGTAGTAACGTCGAGCCTAAGAAAGGACAACGTGACTGAGACCTGGGCTGGGCGCAGTAGAGGTTTGGAGAAAGGCTGGAGAGAGGCTGCCGTGCGATCATAGCGCACTTGGGTGTGTTGCCAAGGCTACCGAACCTGTTTCGGTGTGTTTGCACCGAACCTCTGTCACGGTGTATCCAAGTTATGCAACACTGGCAACTGACATGGATCCCACAGTCCGGTATCATCTTGGGTATCATAGCCTTCAGCTTCAGATCTTCAGTCATCGTCGCTGTGGCAAGCCTGAGACGAAACTACAATTACAGTAGTAGTACATCAGCAATACTTGTGGTACTACTCTATCGATTCACGACTTCGATCCTCTAAGTTATGCAACCCGAAAACCCATACGATATTGCCCCCCAGCCCTATTTTTTTCTTTTTTTCGATCCATTTTTATTACTGGGATACATGCCAGAGACACAGACCAGTCGTAACTACGAGCCGTTACAGTTATGAAACACGCGTAAACCTATGAGAAAGTGCTCCGAACATAATTAGGTACCAAACTACGAGTCGAGTGTGATTAGCATATAGCTTAGCCGCTTGGGCCAAGGGATTCAAGTACTGTAGATATTCTCATAATGCATAGCCTTGTTCCAGCCTCCCACCACTATGCATTATGAGAATATCTACTGTAGCCATAAGGCAGAATAATCGAGACGTCCGAGAGCACAAGTCAGTCTGAGTCACATGTGCGACACGAGAAGGGAATCAAACCTCCGGTTTACCTTAACTCAGGTGGTATATTAGGCGGTGGGCCTGTTTCTGGAGCGGAGAGGGTGCGCGAGAGTTGGAGGAACTTAAGGAGATTTTCCGCCCCGTCCCGGGTGGAGAAGTGTTTGGTGTAGGGGCAGAGGTGACGGGCGGAGCAGAAGGCCGCTGAGGCCGTGCTCAGGATGGGCGTGGATATGCGCTGTGGGACGTAGCGCAGTAGTGTTCTGCCGTTCTGAATGGGTCGCCACATGAGCAGGTGATAGCTCCTGGGGAGTCATATTTGCGGAAGCGGGCGACATAAGAGCCGGTGAAGGCGTTGGAGGGCCCTCGGCGGTACGTCCCGATTTTGACTTGCTCGTCGAATTGCTGGAAAAACTTGTGAGATCTCTTTGTAACTTGGAGCTCGCCGATGAGGTCCCATGTGATGAGCGTGTCAAGTAGCTGCTCTGCGGAATTGTACGTTACCCAATAAAGGGGCTGAAAGGAAGTTCAGTCGGTACTTCAAGGCAGGAAGGAATTAGTATAAGCTCACTCCACCATCGAGAACTTGGGGAAGGCGCTGATTACTAGTATGGGTTGGTCTTTGGGGATGTTGCGGTTGATCAGGAAATGCTTTAAACGCGAACAAGAAACTCCAGGCTCGCAAGCACCCTCGGAACATGGTTGGAATGTGGATGAATCACAACCCAGCGTCGGATCAGGGTTCAGAACAGACATAGCCAGAGATGTAGCTTATGCCTGATTGCCCACCAGTGGCCACATCTGTGACAGTGGTATCGGCTATCCATCCCGCCGGTCCGTTCCAAAATGTCTAACAGAGTCGAGATGTCTCGGTTCAATTACCAAAAAATACTGAGGCGATAATGTTGCTGGAGATAGTTGAGGATCAACGACGCCCGGCCTTCAATATCAGAAGCATCTTCCCCGCGGCCATCTTTCGGCCGACATTGGCACCATACTTCAGTGTACGGTACTGAAGGTAAGAGTTTCCTGCCCATACGGGTGGAAGCCAGACTTCATAACTGTAAGGTGACCTTAACTGCGTAATAGACACAGACGAGAAGCTAGTCGACATACGAGCTCTCGTTCCAGTGCAAATAAATCCACTGGAGGTCGAGGTTGATGGCTGGCCACCAGGTGTCTGCCGCCGAGGTGCCGTTATTCTGTTCAGGCTTACAGTAGTGAGTCAGTCAGCGTACTTTAAAAGTACCGAAGCGCGCAGGGGCGCCGAGTCTGTGTGGTTGAATGGATCAGATACGAGTCAATACCAATGATAGCGTACCGCCGCCATGGGACCCACACCCAACAGACTTCAGCATTCAATAGCTTACTCTCTGAATATGACGGTCATAGATGCCTTCTGCGAGTCCTCCAGTGAGGACGTTTCCAGCGAGGTTCGTAACATGTTGAGTCTTGATGATGGCATGAACTGCATCATCCAAAAGCGGGCGGAAGTTGTCGTTGGTGGCAATGAGCCTATTGAGACAGAAATGCCAGACGAGAGGAACCAGAACAATGACCAATCCGGAAATTCAAGTTTTAGGGTCAGGAAAGAGGACGAGAACAACACCAGGCTGTCGAAGCCTCGAAGGCAAAACCAAATCGGAAAAGATATCCTTGGAGCAGAAAAGATGCCGATTTACGGCTGCCAGTGCTCCGATCTCTGGTCCTCCTAATCCGTGGAGAGTAGTGTGGTTGGCGACGGGTAATTGAGAACCTGAGTGGGCGTTCTCGCTTTTGTTTCCAGTGCTTTTGGAACTGGCAGGGCTACTTGCTACCCATTCTACTGCGAGGGCAGCAAGTGTCAAGAGGGACGCCGGAAGACGCATGCTGGGATACGATGGTAGTCGGACTTGAGTACGCCTGCCCATTCCTTTATACATTTGGTTCCATACCAGAAGTTCAGATTGGTCCTGTAGAGTACTTCTGCCAGTTCGGTCTAAAGGTATTGTAGTCAGAGGCCCCAACGATTGGAAGCATGGACGTTGTACAGTAGTATTCATCGAGACGAAATGACCACAAAAACATCATTTTGATAGCTGTCGTGATGGCTGTCTACGCGCAACGCCCAAGAACATCATAGAGACTCGCTCGATCCGACTCGGAGTCGTCTTAATCGGCTCTTGGGGACATGGCTCTTCCATGTTTTGGACGATTTCAGTCCACTTGAAGCAGCCCCTCGAGTGCTGCTCAGGCTTAGATGCCCCTGCGGTGCGCACATCCAGCACATCCAGCCGGTAGTACACAAGACTCGTCTACACTGGCAGGTGGCGTCCATATATTTTTATTAACATCACGTTCAGAGCCGATATCCCAGCGACTGCGACCAAATATCGCGTAAAGGCGCGGAGTGCTTTGTCTGATTGCTTTGTTCGTGTGGCCGATCAAACATGGGATCGAAGCTTGATGCAAGGCAAGGAACTTCTCAGCCCAGTCCCAGTCCGAGAATAGTACCATGAATAGCTTACGGGCATCCACCTGAGTCGTGATCTACATACCCTTTCGTGATAATACCACCGAGTGCTGCTCTTCTTCAACCACGGGATCCAAGGCGGGACCAATCATCAGCCTGAGATTCCAGACCATCCTGTGCCTCACTGTAGCTCAAATCTCTAAGGAAAATAAACAAACAAACGTTCTGATTGCTATACAGGAAGATGCGGTAGTACAAGCGCGTCACGGGATCGATGGCTTAGCGCTGTACCCGCCAATCCCATCTGTGTCTTCTCCGCAGACTTCCTGCAGTATCTTTTCGAGAGACTCGTTGTCCAACAAACCAGTCTGACCCGCCCCCACACGTGCGCCTACCTGTCTCGCGGCGAGTCGAAAAGCGGAGTACGCATCCTCGACGCGGCCCCGCGCGTGATTTATGAGCACGCCGGCGGTGCGCACGTCAGGCACGTATAGCCGGATCCGCGAAAGACTAGCGCGCAGGTCGCGTGCACACGCACTGCGAAACGCTTCGTCTAGCACCGCAGCCTCAGCGGCCGAGGCCGGGCGTCCCGTGAAGGCGCGCAACGGGGCGCAGAGCGGCTCCGATGCGGTGGAAATGACGGTCTCGCAGGCGCGCTTCAGGTCCTGGTCGATGCCCTATGACGGAGTGTAAGGACGGGCATAAGGTCAACAAAAAGGAGGAGACACGTACACGCTTTGCGTCAGAGAGTTGTTCTGCACGAACACCGGGGAGGGATGTGAACAGCGCGCCCGGTAGGAGCGTCGACGTGCGCGACAGCACGGAAGATAGGGTGTCTATGGTGATGGCTCATTCAGTTAATCTCCTAGCTCCTGGGTGACCCGCATAGGCCAAAGTGTGTGCACACCTGTCATACTGTACGAATCGGCTCCTCCTGCTCGGGGCTCGTCCTTCTGCGCGAGGTCGACGTTGCGCGCGATGTCCCTCAGGATAAGCAAATGACGGACAAGGAATAGCTGCCCGTCAAAAGCGCTCTTCGTTCCGAGCGAGTCTGCAGCAGTTAGCAAAGAAGCACGACACAGGCTTACAGCCTCCTGGGCGAGGTCGTTGAAAATGGCTGGCTGAGTAGTTTCACAACATGCGCTCAGGACTGACGGACAGTAGAAGAGCTCTGAGGAAACTTACTTGAACAAAGTCGTGTAGCTGTGAGAGCACCCAGACGGTCTTGGAAACTGTCGGAAACCAGGTTTCTCGCTGGTTGAGCCCTGCGCCTTCGAATAGACGGCTGGTGCTCTGCTTCTCACGAATTTCGTATCCTGTCGGCGTTCCCTGTGTGGCTACACTAATTCTCAGTGAGGGCTCAGCAGACAAAAACGACGATACTCGCCAACGAGCTTCTCTGGATATGCGAGGTCTTGGGCAGTCGGCGTATAGTATCGTATCTCTGACTGTATCACCTGACTGAGCCTTGAAGAATAGTCTCGTTTGTGCGTCTTGCAGAACCATCTGCAGTAGTTGTTGAATATGTAGCCGACCAAGCTCGTCGTTCTTCTCGCCGTCCTCCTCGATCTCGTCGTCGATCGGCTGATCGAGCACCATCAATGCTTGAAGCACTGTGCAGACCTCGCAAAGGACGGTGAGCCGAGGCTCGTGTAGGATTCCGAGGACGCAGATCGTCGTAAAGATAGTCGCAAAGCGTTTCCAGGTACTGGCTGTGGACGAAGCAGTCAGATTGATTCATCATAGGAGAGGATTTACTTACTAAAGTCGCTCCTTCCCTGAGCTGAAGAACGTACGGTACAGGTCAAACTCCTCAGTACAGATCTGTTTTAGGTAGCTGCACCCGGCACGTGTCTACATATGGTTCGTAACTTCAGGGAGACCGCACAAGAAGAAATACGCACGAGTTCGACGAGCTCTGTCCTTGTAGGATCAAGTCCGCGGATCTGCTCAGTAAGACGCGAAACAAGTAGATTCTTGCGTGCGCTAAAGTACGCGGCATGGCACTCGGCTAATAGTGCTCCCAGCTCGTCGGGGTGGACACGGGCGCGACGTTCGAGCTCTCCAAGGAGAGGGGAAACCTGCCCAGATACCGTTGTGAAACGCGTGTAAAGGAGATGCATTTGGGCCGTGTCGGAGACATCCTATGTAAAGTTAAGCACACAAAGGAAAGATATACGTCACTTCAACTCACCTGCTCAAACAGTCGTCGGGAGACATCCTGTGTGAGCGCGCGAAGCGAGCCAACAAAGTACATTTTGATGAGTGTCATCGCGCGGGTCATGCATTGCTGGAAACGCAAGAGGTAGATTTCTGCTTCCTTATAATTGCGCTGTCACAAGTGAGTGAGTGAGATCTGCAGGTGTCAAACGCAGAAAACGATCGTACGTGGGATTTGAGGAACTCAATGCAGATGTCCACCCGTTCGACCATATAGAGAAAGTCCGTTTGGAGGACGAGCGACTCCCCGGGGTGATTGAGTAGACGCGTCGCGTGTTCTAGCTCGAGGAAATATTCCAAGGTTGTCCCAATGGCCCCCTGTAACTCCACCAATCTGTCCTGAAGAACGGAGTACTATCAATCTCTTGGGCAACCCGCTCCCGTGTCCACAAACTCACCCGTTCATCAAGCAACTTTTGGCTCGCGTCCTGGAGACTCTTTCCGCCCTCCTCCACACTTTTCCACGCATCCATCATTCCTGCAACTTCGGCGTCGACTTGGTCGATACGGCTGACGAGTCTGTCGCACATGTCCAGGTGCTCCGAGACACGCAACAGATGCTGCCGAAAGTGCGCCTCTTGGCTATGGGCGACAGAGCGATCTATCAACGCGAACCAGTCGTAGAATTGCTGCGGAGTTTGCACTGGTTGCCCGGGGTGAAGCGCATGCGCGTGCGCGCTGGCTGGTGGACGCGCGAGCGGTGTGGAAGGGCGCGAGCCAGGACCGAGTTTGACACGTTGTAGTGGAGTAGCTGGGCGTGACGCGGGACCAGTCTCTTCTGGAAAAGCCTAGAGTAGTTCTTCGTTAGCTTGACATCTTAAGAAGAGCGGAATGGCGATGGGCCGACTCTGACAACAGATGGTTGTAAAACGGGTCTTAGCTCGCAGGCGGTCTTCATTGCTGCCACGCTTTTGATTTCAACATCGCCCAGTGGTGCCTTGGCCTCCCATTCCTCGATTGTGAGGGTTGATCTTGGAATTGGAGAGCGAATGTTCAGAGCAGGCGTATTCGAACGACCGGTCGCCATCAACCAGCTTCGGTCAGCTGGCGGACCGTTGGCTGTCGAGCATTATCTTATCTTATCTTGGCTCAAACTCAACTCCCACCAGCACTTGAAATGTCTTGGTTTTCTGTCAATGAGCTTGTAACATCGAGTGGTCCTGTTGTGATCACCGATCAGCTAGCCTCCCCTGCAGATTTTCTTTTGCACCAGTTGCTATCAGAATACGTGAAGAGCTCGCCTGACGCGAAGTGCATCATCATCTCAACCGCTCAGGACCTCGTAAAGTGGAAGGCGATCTCCTCACGCTCCGTAAGTGGGCGCTTGCAGTTGTCTGTGATTATATTTCATTTACATTTATAATCAACGCAGGGCCTCAATCTGGCTCAAAAGTTAGAACAGGGCTCGATGATCTTCATCGACGTCCCGACTCAACTTCCTGATCTCTCTCTATCCGATGGAGCCTCCCTATTACCATTGCTTCGACCTCATACGAAGCTGTGTAGAAAGGCAAAATGACGCCCAAAATACCCTTGTCATTTTTGACGAACTCGCCACGTTCGAATGGATCGGTCACTCCGCGTTGGATATCTCGCGCTTTGCTCGTGCGCTCGTAGCATATTGCGCGAAGGCAAGTGGAGTACCACACCCCTCTCTTGCTGTACTTCAAGGTGCTTGCTTTTTCAGGGCGCCATTTCGCTAGTGGTACGATACCACATCGCCGCGTCGGGCGACCTCGATAGCGTCCTGCGGATATTGCTTCGACTCTCAGCATACCACATCGAAGTGCTCCCACTTTCCAGCGGGAAGAGTGGTTCTGTCAGCGGCGAGGTGCGTTGGGGCTCATATACGTTCTTTATGTTATACAACATGGCGCACGTCTACAGATTGCGTTGCACGCAGGCTTGGCCCTCCCCAGGCAAGCCGCTGCGTGTCATACCGCGCAGCCAAGCGCTACAGTACCGCCTAGGGGACTATCACGCCACATACTTCGAGCGTGGAACGGGGCATGCGGTCTTATGAGGTAGGAGTTCTCGTCAGTCGTGTGAAGACGAGTTCGTACCATGATTGTTCCGAGAATCTGAACCCTGCCGCTTCGTAAGCAGGTGGTGGTACAATTCCCCATATGATGGCCAGGGGAGCTGTCACTTCTCTTTTCAGAGACGTTATAGAATAAAGTCAATCACAGAAACGAAGAATCATAACGCGAGGAACCAGCCCTCCATGTAGGCCCCTACCCTCATGGTCCAACGTGGGGAGCCTGTCAAGATCGTATATGTGGGATATATACATATAACATACACAGCGCTTGTCTATTTTTCTTTCAAGTTTCGATTACATAGAAACAATTATCAGTCTCTTAACTCGGCCGCCTAGAGACCCAACATTGAACTGGCCCTCGATACCGGACCAGACGTCCCACCAACCCCACCAACTAGCCCCGCCACGCGATTCCTGACCACCGTGATCCCACCACACGTTCAAGCGCGGCACGAGGCTGGGAAGTGTGCACCGTGGGTTCCACAGGCCTCCGCGATCTCCCTATCCATGGCCGGGGGGGGACATGGTCGTCAGGCGTGCGACCCAGCAAATAGCGCCTTCTCCGCCCAGTTTGTTGACAGACGCCGCCAGGTTCTCGTACACGTCAGAACCATTGCGATATGTTCCGACCTTGAACATTCGTGGTCGAGCTGCCGGAAACTTTGAGGGAGACGTTGGTGACTTGTAGTCCACTAGTTAGGCCTAAGTTAGGTCCCCACGTTCTACGTGCCTAGAGTGATGTAATTCAGCTGATGGATCCCATAAATCAAATGGCGTCATTATCTCACATGACCGGAATGACCCCTGAATATCTGCTCTTCGGGAAATCGGGGTAGAAAACCGAAAAACACTTGGGTTCATCCAGGAGGGAGATTCTGAACGAGGTGAATATTTTCGCGAAGGCATCCCTGATGACCTTGAAATTGGGTAGGCCCCGGTCATGACAGGGTTGGACTGTCGCCGACTCGGAGTCACGTCCCAAGGTCGGGTCGAAGTTGAGAACAGAAACCGCAATGGGTACTGATCCCTTGCCCGAACGCCCCCATGTCATCACGTCAGTAACCGTAGTTTCTGTCGTGAATCCTTCAGTTCCTCTTCGTTCCAGATTGTCTGTGGGTTACGTTAAGATGAGATATCAGCAATTGAGCGCATCACGACTTCCTAGATAGTCGAGAATCAAGGACGCGCGACTCTCATACTCAGAAGAACTGTCCCCCCGCCTATGGTTCGACCCAGGCGAGCTCCAGCTCGCAGCTGCAAGGAAGCTGTGCAGAATGATCCTCCCCAAATGGGCGGCCACCAAAGATCCCATCTATGATCGACGCCAAGTCACCAACAATGGAAGCATATGTTGCGCCTTAACTACGAGCTCTGATTCCAATTATCTATTGGAGATCGAGATTAATTACGGGCCAGAGGACGTCGGCAACTTGGTGCCGTTGTTTTGCTCGGGCTCAATGAGCCACTCCGCGTACTTAATCAGGACGATAGCGCGAAAAGTTAGCCCATCTAAACCAGCTCGGCGAACAAGTGGACAAGTGGACACAGAGAGGCATCTATACAAGAACGTAACGCACCAGCTGCTAGGGACCCAGGACGATACCCGAGGTCCATGGTGTTGCCAACGTGAATGTCAAAGACGGCCTGCTCGAGCCCGCCTGTGAAGACATTTCCAGCGAACCTACTGGCTCCATGTACTGTACCGTCCACTTGTGCTCGTAAAAGTTTGGTGTCGTCAAGGGTGTCCTCGGGTAGGTGCGGTGAGCTTTCATTGAGCCAAGTGTGATAGACACAATAGGCATCTCTGAGCCAGTACACTGTGAATTCTAGATGCTCAATAAGCGCTCAATTCCGAGATTATGGGAACAACGACACCAGGCTAACCAAAAAAAACAGAAGCGTTACGTCTTTAGAGGTAGGAATAAGCTTTTCGAAATAATCGCGAACGGCGACAGTATTGTTTCGTGCGTTTTATACTTAAGGCCTTGAGGGGTGGCTGGCTGGCCTCGACTCAACACCATGCGCCACGGCGAGGGCCAAGATGAATAGCAGAGGATGTATGCCAGTGACCACAGGAGGTGCGTACATGAGAAGATGCGTTTATGTCACCTCTTTATATTCTTCGTTCCCATAATGTGTCGTAATATGGACGGGGTAAACACAGGATGGCTAGTATTGAAACCGTCACAAACATCTGCAGCCGGGTCAGGGACACCACTCGAGCTCCACGCCTTCAGTGCTAGTAGAATACCAAGCGCGCAAGTCGGATCGTGGTTCCACCGACTGCTCTCTAGCGTCGGTTAGGAGGATGCCCAGCCTTAGCTCCATAACCGTCTGATTCACACTGGCAGGAAAAAGGAAAATACCACGAAAAGGGGGAGTGCCGTAACAAACGGGGCACATTCTGGCGATAGCGGGCCATTGGACTCATTCGCCAGAAGATTATCTCTTGGAGATGTAGCCACACTGGAAGCCAATGACCACAGAACAAATGAAGACACATTGACCGTGATGCATGATGTATGGAACTGGAGAGGATGCAACGACTGTCACGCGTCACACTTGGTCACACCGGAAAGTGAGGCCTGGGCACAAGCCTGGGCAGTTTGGACGACAAGCCTAGTTGGACACTCGCCGTCGTCAACGACCTCTACTGATTTTCAATTATCATACCAAGTATCATACTATTGAGGTGGATCGCTCTATGAGAGTGTCGGGGATTGATCTGCGGGTAATTTTCTTTTTGATCTTATTCTTGATCCCTCAGGCTTCTGATATACTGACCTACTTATACGTGAATTCCTGATCTCGACATCCTAAGGCCGCAATACGTAGTCACCATGCCAGATGAGTTGGCGTTGCGTCTCTGGAGTTGGTTTTGTTTGGCTGTTGTATCACTGGATGGCCCGTACAGGTAAGCCAGTCCGGTCAATATTATTAAATCTAATTCCTGGTCTCATTGTAATCTCACTGTAATGGAATGATGACACCATTGACCGAGAGGTTGATCTTTCAATGGCCCTCCAAGGTGCGGGGACAATGAAATCGCTGACCAGATTTATCTCCACAGCTTTCTATCATAGGCGAGCCCGAGGACAATGGGAGAAGGAAAGTCACGCGCATCGCAGAAGTGACCGCGTGTTTGACGGGCTGGTTGTTCTCACTGGCACCCACTGGCACGAGACGACCTTGCGCTCGGAAGGAGCTTGAACACGAACATTAATGGCCCCACTTGGGCTCCCACTGGCGCCGCCATGCGATGAGGTGACGCAATGCACCGTACACGCATTGATCGTGGGTGTGATCGAATACGGGCATTCAGGCGCCCTTACAGTGCTCATGTCGTGCCAGACACTTGGCCAGACAGGACGGCTGTTGGTGCCCGGTGCCGCGTGTGTATTCGAATTCTCTGTCACAATCGCAGCGCGCGGATCTTCCCAAATTTGGTTCCCGTCGCTGGCGCCGGCCCTCTTTGCGGCTTTACCTCTCTACCTATTTCACGTTTCTCGCCTCCCTTTGACAAGAAGTGGCTGGTTCATTTCGGAGCGACCGCCCAGTACACGTGTGGACGTTAGGGGTATCAAATACGATAGGTGTTGGAACGGTGTTAGAAGCCGAAGCTACAAATACAGGCAACCGAAACGGGCACGTCAGGCGAGGCCAATGGTAAGGCGCTTCAGTCGAGAGGTGATCACTAGCATATAACATAATTCCTCCGACGAATCGGACGTGAAAGCCATACAACACCGCTGCATGCCATTGCATATTGCATAGTCTGGATAAGTAAACAACATAAGTTCTGCAAGGAAATGACCGTCGCAAGCTGCTTTCAACAATGTTTATTGCAGCATACGATACGTAAAAAAGAAGGAATAGATGGAAACGGACGAAAGAAATGACAACGATCACAGCGGACAAGTACAAATCATATACAACAAGAAAGAACACAAACTCGAGGTCACGATAAAGCACTGTATGAATTAAATTCGGGTTCCATGGGGCGCTTGGAGATAGTTAGGGACATAGGCACGCACATACGGATTTGAAAATCGATGGGTCCGTCTACGCCTCTGCCATAGTCACGTCCACTGATGTTGTCCCATCTGCCGCTGAAACATCCGCCGCTGAGGTAGCGGCAGCTCCATTCGGCGCATCCTCTTCTGCTTTGTCTGCTTTGGAGGGCGCCGTAGGGCTCGATCCAGCTGGCGTACCGTTTGCGCCTGGTCCCGCCTCCTTATTCGCGCTGAGGATAACGTGCCACTTATCGACAAGCGCCTTGGCGCGCGTACGGAAGTGGAATTCGTCGTCGCGCGGGATCTTATCCGATGGTTGCAGATGTATATGGCGCATTACTTTCCCTATTTTCGAGTACTGCGGGACTGTGAACACGAGCTGACACTCGGGAAGAGTAGGAGACGAACGGAGAGATAATGGATGTTCATCTTGTCATATTGTTCGATGGCAGTGAACAACTCGTTGCATGCGGGCATTTCCTAATAATCCCGTCGGTTGAGAAAACAAACAAGCACAGGAGATACGGACCTCCTGCTTGGGACCAGTGCCCTTATCATTCAGGAACGTCTTCTGGAGTTTGTGTCGCCAGTCTCTGACCCGGACTGCTTCTGGATCGCTTGCTAAAGCTATAGAAGGGGCATAAGCAAAGGTGAAGGAATCGAAGGCATATGAGTACGAACGATCGTCGTCCTTTTTTGGTTTTTTAGCGGCAGGAGGAGAAGCCGCGCGTTTGCTCGGGCCTGCATCATCGTCATCATCTCCATCAGCCTCTGCGGCTCCATCATCCTCAGATTCGACGAGCGCCTTGCTCCTGGCGCCGTTGCGCTTACCAGCTGCCTTGCGCTTCGTAGAATCCGAGTCCTTGTCCTTCTTAGCAGAGCTCTTGGTGCGCGCCTTGGCTTTCGTCTCCGACTCGCGCTTGCGCTTCTTGGATTTAGATGGAGCCTCGTCAGCATCGGCGTCGCCATCAGCGTCTAGCCCGTCCACCTCGCCATCAAGTTGATCAACTTCGGCATTTGCCTCTTCCTCCTCTGCATGGGCACGCTTGAGTTCTTGCTCTTCCTCCCATTTGGTGGGGCTCAGAGCAACTTTGTATCCATCGAGCAATTCGCCGCTGCGCTTGCTGGGCTCGTTTATGAACGCTTCAATTTCGTGCGTCTTCAACCGTGAAATGTCCTTCGAGACAAGCCACGCGCTTGGCTGATTTTAAGAAACGGCAAGAATGGGTACAATATGGAACCTACTGGTCTCCTTTGGGGAAGAACCTTACGCAGTAGAAGGATGATTTTTTGTTCTGAGGGCGTTCTCTAAGCACCTCTTTTGAGACGGCCTGGGGGTCCACAACCTGAGGGTATAAGGAAAGAAAAGGGTTATAGGTAAGCGAGCAGTTAAGAAAGATGAGCAAAGAAGAGCGCACCATGCCCGGCCAGGGGGGATATCCGCGTACCTTCGCGAGGACTATGTCGCGAAACTCATATGTAGTTTCCTTATCCGACTTTGACCCCTTAACCATGATACTTTGAACGCGTAAGCCAAGCAGTAAAGTCGCGTCGCGAAGTGTGGAAGAAACCGACGGGAGTTGAGGAACAAAGATGGAGGCGAAGAAAGGGAGACAAAGCGCGGGCGAAGGCAAACAGTGGTCAGGTCGTTGACAGGAACTCGAGCAAACCCGCTCTCGGCTTTTTCCAGGCTGATCATCCGGAAGTTGCCGTTCACATGCTCAAGGGCCCGTGCGTCCGTGGGAGTTCCCATCGAGCTGTTCAAAACTACCCTGGGGACGTCACAAAAATCAAATAAAAATTATAGACAAGCAGGACAACGCAAGGCAGCAAAGTCAGCGTAATTTCTCAACAGGACATTGGGGCGAAATTCCCATTACGAAATAAGTCGAATAACAATTGTTGGGCGGAGTTTTAAACGCATATAGTTGCTGGCGCTGGTCAGGGCCAACCTCAACAACGCCAACGACAATCATGTTTGAGCCTATCCGAGGCGGCACTCGCGGTGGTCAAGCCGAATTTAAATGGTCAGACGTCTCCGCTGACAAGGATCGCGAGGTGTGCATTCATCATAATCGGTTCATACTGAGGGTTGACCCGTTCAGAATTATCTCGGCCACAGTACCAACGCCCCCACTGGTCGGTGGCAGAAAAACAAGGATATCCATTGGTATAGTCGTGACGTTAAAATGTCGGAGGAGGAGCGCGCCGAAGAAATACGTAAAATCAAGGAAGCAGAGGCGGAGGCCCTCTCAGTCGCTCTGTGGGTCACTCACATCTCCTACTTCTTTTTCCCGAATATTCAATTTCCCCTTCATACAGCGGCTTTGGTCCATCCAAAAAGGAAGGATCGTCAAGTACGCCGGGTACGGGCACGAACGCCATACCTGTCCCTACCCGGACGGTAGCGGATGCGGACGTTAATCCCGATGCAGCTGTCAAGGCTGCTGAGAAAGCAGAACGGAAACGACGGAGAGCAGAACACAGGGAGGAGAAGGCTGCCAGGAAAGCCGAAAAGTTGGCACGCAAGGAGCAACACTACCTGCGCGAGGGCGAACGCCGTGACGATTCCTCGTCATGTTCGCGCTCGCGTTCACGCTCATTAACACCCGTGCGCTGGCGCCGCTCGCCTTCTCCCAAACGACGCCGCTCCCGTTCCCGCGACAGAGCAGATCGCGATGAGTCTCGTGGTCGTAAATACCAATTTCCGCGTGACCGCCATAGCCCCCGCAGCGACCGCCACCGAGACACCGACCGCGACCGCTCGCGTTCACCACATCGGAGGGAATTTGATAGACGTTCGGAGTTGCCACCACGCCGGCTTTCCCCTAATGATAGATACGATGGCCCTGGGCCTGAGCGTTCCAGTGACCGGGAGCGACGGAACCACAATGCCAGGCGATAGATGCCTGCTGAAGGTGGGCAATGGGGGCTCGGGTGAGTGGACGAATAGTTTAGGAGGTGTGTCTACCGCCTGTCCTCCCCATGCATAGTTTATCGTTTCAGTGGTGGCCCATGAGGCGTTCATGTATGTATTCTACTCCACATCGTATCACATAGGAGGGAATGGTAGAGGCGCCTGTTTGTCAAGCCCCCTGGTGTCGCAGGATAGACCAGGACGATCTTTTACTACTTCACATTGGGTTAGTTGTCAGGTTGTTCGGTGCTAGGGCACATCTTACGCCTCGTCATCGCTCACTTTTTTTTCCGCTGCGGATCAAATGAGTTCGATTCCAGAGCCGCTTCTAAGCACGCATTTATTGTCATATCGCATCCTATAGGCCCTACTCGCTCTTACTTGAACCCAGGTATGGTCCGTGCCGGGTTGGAGTGACCGGGGCTGCACATATTTCACCGCCTACGCTACATGATCTGCTGGGGGCTGAGCTAGACGGTGATGACGTTGCACATGCTAAATTCAGCCGTATAGAACTTGTCATAGGGTCGGGCACAAGGAGCAAGAGGCTAACTTTAGCATCTCTTCTCGGGGGGGAACAACATTTTTGAGCCTGGGTTTTGCATGATTGTTCCAAGAAGCAACTGACTAGAGATAGGGCCTTCATTCGCCAGTACGAGAGCAGGGAGAAGCGAAATCGGCGCGCAATCACCGCTACAGGGCTACGGTCTCCGTTAACTGGCGCTCAATACAGCTTCACATTTAGGCCCAAGCGACACCAGCTCCCCGACATCATGGACTAGGGGTGTCATGCGACGAGAGGGCGGCTAAGCAATTTTATTGGTTCCCAAGACCCGGTCGAGGTCGCGGCGACCCGTGATGCGATCCGAGAAGTACATTGTTCTTCTGGCCGAGGTAGATGTTACATGCCCTCTACTGCATGCACTTAGTGGCACCTACTAGGTTTGCTTGCGGGTCCCACGGTAATATCTGACCACCATTTCAAATGTTGCTTCGTGGTGTTACGGTGGTCCGACAACTACCGTAGATGCCCTTTCTGCTCGCCAAAAGAAAACCGACGATCATACAAACCCACGCCCACGCTCTACCACTGCATTGCGCGACTATTCATCACCGGGAAAAATAATTGACGCATGCCCAAGATCGTTTATCTCTGGAAATATATCCTATCCGGGTCCAGCCAACGCACTGGAGCAATCCCCGGGATTGCGTATGCCTTGGGAAAAATAGGGAGGTTTGCGTATACTTGGAGATAACAAACTAGGTTGCAGAAGCTCTACTTGTGGGGCAAGCAAGAAGGCAGTCATACAGCTACACCAATTGCGCCTTCTGTGATAGGGTTCCTTTTATCGCGAACATGAACATCTCGCTGGCTCCAAGCCAGAATTCATCCTCGCGAGCAGCGCTCTCTCCATGCCTATTCGATCGATAACCATGAGGCATAGCTTAGCGTTGCGGATGTTAATGTTATTGGTGCGTAAAAGCAGCACAAATTACTGTCTATACAGCGTGGGTCCATTCTTCCCTATTGAGACGGGTCTTTAGCCTCCCAAACTTCGCAGAATCGCTCCCCGCGCTAATTTCTCACCCTCGTCTGATTTGAACAATCTCCAAATATCGGCCAACGCCGCAAAACCCTCTAATTCGTACATTGTCCCTCGCCCTGCGGGCCTTTTATCGTCGGGAGACACGACATAGCATTGCAAACCAGAACTCCTGTTTCGAATACGCAGCTTGTTCTCCACTTGTTTCGCAAAAGTAGAGCCGCCTCGTGCCATTTATTTCCATGGATGGTCTCCTGCTACCTTGACGATCAGAACTTCCCACCCGCGAGAAAGAGGACGGAGGTGCCAAGAACAAGAGGAGACATCTCAGTGTTCCCGCCGACATTCTGGGTGACGTTCATGTCGTACTATATTGTCGTCAGCAGGGGGAGAACAAGGTCACACGCCAGTCTTCTCCAGAAGATGTGGTTGCGTAGCCATGCAGCAGGCGGTCACAACAGGTGAGTCGTGGCCTGGGGAAATATAGACAATCATTCCGAAACATGACGTCCCTGGTCAGTCGGTCACCAACCCATGACGATCGTCGCAGTTGCGTCGAATGCTTATGGTGCATTTCGGTAAGCCTAAAGGCAGACTAAACCATTTCCGACTCATTCGCGACAGCTGGGGCATCCTCACCGATCTTTCTTTGTGCATAATTTCCGCATCAGGCACTATTGACGATATTATCAGCCTTGTAAATATCGCTTTGGCCTCACCTGATGTGCGTGCCTGTGACCGACAAACGTCCGGTCATCACGCTCATCCTTCTTTCCTGACGGAGTAGCATTCGCGGCGGCTCACCTGCCGACTATCTCATTTCCCTACTTTCGCTTTTGGCGACACGCAACGCGTTCCCAGTCGACCGACTGCCATGACCCGCATTTGGGCACCGCTGATCAGTCGCCCGGTAGTTTTACATGCCTCGCGCAACTGATGGGCCGGCTTCCCGTTCCATCTCTTTCATCGATAGCGCTGGGCCACTCCGGCACGTGCATGCGCCCGTCTTCTCTCCTCAGCGGTCACCAACGCACCCCACTGCGGAGTTCCTCACGGCGCACGCAGGCGACCTCACATTGTTCATGGAATTAATGTGGGACAGAACTAACATATCGGATTTCATTCCGTACCAATCCGCGCTGTCTATACGGATGGATACGGACACCAACACAGACCTCTTCTAGCGTACGTGCAGTCACATACGCGCGTACGCTCGCTCTCTGCTCTTCACGGGTACAAAAGGAGGTTACAGAAGGCCTCCAAAATTCGTTCTTCATTCCTCCTCACAAGCCTTGTGCTCTTAGCCTTCTCTCACACACCTGCACGCACCGTACATCCCACATACATTTCAGCTTGTGCAACTCCACCGCGCACACACTCACGCCATGACGACGACTCGGATGTTCCTCCCGCTCATGTTCCCGGACAGGACAGGGTCCGTTTTCGGTTCAGAATTTCCTGAGCTATACGATCGCATGTACTTGTGCGTGTGCCGAACGCGCCGCGATTCCGACGGCGCGGCCCAGTACGGGATATACGACGTCCCCGTGACGCCGTTCAACTCACCCGTCGCAACCCTCGATTATGGCGCAGGCGGCGCCCTCGGTACCGTCATGTTCGTTGGCCCTGACGGTTCACTACGGACACACGAGATGAGCTCGTTTCTCACGGTGGTTGGAGGGTAAGTCGCAGTCGTCGCCGCTGTCTTTCTTGTGCCCCCTCCCCCCTCCCTGCCTCCTGTAAATTGTGCGCTGTGCTGACGCTTCGTTTCTCCGAAAAATCACGCGCTGTCATAGTCCCCGCCATCGCAAATTCACCGCTTCTGACGAGAAAGAGTACATATGGGGCTGGCGAACGAACACTCAAGATAGCCTCGAGGAGTGGACCGTGAGTAGTTTTCTCGCTCGTGGCGCCTGCTTCTGCCGCGCGAGCGGATTCTAAACATACGACGGGTCAGTGTGTCAACTCGAACGGGGACACTGTTGCGTGGTATGCGTTGGGGGTGCCGGGTGAGGTGTACGAGACCTCATCTGGTTGCGCGTTTGGCGTCGAGGAGCAATATCCGCATCTCGCTGTAGGTAAGCACCATGGTCCAATCCCTCTAAGCCCGGTTTGTTCACTAATAGTCACCGTCTCTGTGTCAGAGTTCCTCGCTTCGCTGCTCATCATGCGATATCTCGCGACCCTGGATACGTGAGGAAGGCTTCTCAGCTTGCACCAGGTCTATTTTGTTCATACGGTCATAATTTTCTCGTTTAATGTATGGCCTGCCAATTAATTCAAATTGTCTATGTTGTTGTGTGTGGGAGTCTTGTTCTCCTTTGAGAATTAGGCCCCGTCGGTCCCGCATGACTCAGACGGGTCCGGTCGGGGCACTGCCGGTCGAATAAGCGGACAGCTTTGTCATCCACTTGGCATGGTTACACATACAGTGATAGTCTGACTCTGCATAACTTCACAGCATTCTGGCACGGCGATGAGGGGTTGACCAATGACCGCAATAACGGGGCCATGGTGCTGGGGCAACTGACTCGTACTATTCGGGGGCCGAGTCTGTCAACACTCACCGGAGATACCTGTAGTTGCTTGCCTGGCACCACATGCGTACAGTGGGTCGAGTCAGTTTGCGCAGCACTGTCGCTGACAGCCCCGAGCCCGAGCACCGATATGACTGCGCTACGAGTCGACTAGCTAGAGTTGCATAGCCGTGGGGCCGTGCAGGCACAATTCCGCCTGCATTTAATGTCGCTCGCGAATGGTGTAGCACCAACGAGTCAATCCGCCTATCCACGTTCCCCCACCACGAGCCAGCCTTCTTCCCCTATCGAATAACGAATGGGCCCTCCTACAGCACCATCTTCAGGCGTAGCCGCAACGTGGTAACTGGGGGGTACTACGTATCTCCGCAACCGGCGCGTACCCCACCGAGTGCCCCCCCACCCATGAATCCTTATCAGCACTATCCACCACAGTACCCACCACAACACGGTACATCATCGCGAGGGGGACCAACCAGGCCAGTCGGTGGCCGGCGCTCCCGGCCTGGCCACTGACCGCCGTTGCTCCCGGATTCCCTTTTTTGCTCAACCCACATCTCAACCACCTCTATACGTACACAAGCACACATATCATATACCCCGGACTCTGTATACCATTAACTTCTTGTGTACGTCTGCGCGCAGCCCGCCCGTGTACAGCCCTGACTCACTCCGCGTCATCGCCTTGCAAAAACCTACGCGCCACGAAACTAAAGCGATACCCCGCCGCTGCCGATTCCGATTCCGCTGCCGCCCCCTACCCTCCGATCCCGTCGTTCCTACCCGTCACTGTCGTTCTCCTGCCCCTTTGAGCCCCGGTGAGACTTTTCATCTGCATTTGATCGGTTTGCGTCGTGTTGGTTTCCCGGCTGGCCATTGGGGGAGTGAGATGGAGCATGGTAAGTGGCCGGTTGATCCAGAGAACTGATGGGTAGCCTCAAACTGCGCAGCTTGTTCTCTCGCTCATGTCGTGTCCCCCCTCGATGCGGGAGAGAACAAGCTTGCCCACGGCCAATTCGAGAGGGATGGCGGTAGGCTCATCGGGACATTGGCGTCGTTTTCCTTATTTTTTCTTGTTCGGGTACCGGGTCCGGATTACCCATCCCAGAGACAGTCATCCATGGACGGACTTTCTGCGAACAGTGACATTACATATTTACTGCACCCTCATAACCTTCGTCCCGAGTTGCACAATGACATGACACTGACACGTTGATGACGGCACGATGCCAGCGGGAAGGCGCATCAGCGTAAGTCAACTGTTCTCGAAATTCAAATGTGGGTCTCAGTTGTCTGGTAGATCGGTGACCGGGGGCCG
Source organism: Lactarius sanguifluus (assembly GCA_021527775.1). NCBI lineage: Eukaryota > Fungi > Basidiomycota > Agaricomycetes > Russulales > Russulaceae > Lactarius > Lactarius sanguifluus. The sequence continues at coordinate 70,974 of JAKEYF010000090.1, forward strand.
ACCAATCGGGCACTGGCACGGTTGAATAAGAGGTTCTTCCCGAGGTAGCCGAGGCTAAATTACCAAGATACCTCGATCCTTCGATTCATGGGCTCCTGATAGCTACTAGTACAAGTACAAGTAGAGTGCGGCAGGGACCTGGACCTGCACGGACTTCAAGGCGAGCTTGCACGGGCCATGCACGGGCGTTGCGCTGGAGAAGAGAAAATAACTGAAATTTGCTCTAAAAATTTAGAATCAAAAACTGTTGGTAAGCACCTATAATTGCGCAACATGTAATTTAAGACCAGGCAGGATTTCGATCGATGATGAAGTACGAGTTTAAGCCCACGCCCAAGCTTCAAGGTTCAAAAACATTCGAGTGGCGTAGTTCTATCAGGATGGATGGATGCGTGCCAGTGATCCAACAGAACACGATACCGTGTACGCTCGCACAATGCTCGCACAGAAATGCACATATATAGTACATATCATGCGGTCTTCTCAGGCGCGTCCTACCGCTTTTGAATACAAAGCAAAATTGGCAGAAACCATTCAAACCAAGAGGAGAGGGCCGAGAACAAGAGAAGCATTACCTCAAAAATAATTAATTGATCATGAACAGTGCTCAGAAAAGAAACAAGGGTTACAGTACATGGGCTACACTTACATAGAAGCGAAGTCATGGCGCCTTCGTGAGATATTTACGGATATATATATATATGAATGATTACTACTGCTAAAACGTGATGCGGCGCACTGCCGTAAAGGGCGCTTGGGGTACGACTATTGCAGAGATAAAGCGAGAATAAAAGTGCAGGAGAAAGAAATACTCAAAGCAAAAAAGAAAATATATGCGATACATGATAAATGCGAGAGCAAGAGCAGGAGCAACAAGGTATCAGGAGAGGAGAGAAAAAATAAAAGAGGGAACTTCGTGCTGCTCGACTCGTCAAGATCGTGAAGAACCCATCATGTGGTTCGAACTCGAGGTTGGACTTGAGGTAGAAGACGGCGGAAGCGGTGCTAGCGAGGGCAGCAGAGGCAACGCTCTCGAGGGGGGCGGCGGAGGTATCCCGGAGTTCGCGCAGGCCTGAGAGAGCTGGACACGGAGCGCCTTTCCGCGGGCGTGGAAGGCCGCGCAGGGCCACAGGGCATTAAGCACCTCTGTAGGCGCGAGGAATGTCTTTGCGAGCTCCAGCGCATGCAGGAGGTCTCTGTCACCTTCCCACAGCGCGAGGCACCTAAAAAAATTCAAACAGACGGAAATAAATACGTGTCAGGGACAGCGAGTGGGGGGGGGATTACACACGTTTCGACTTGATTGGTAAACCAGCCGATTTCGAATGGACGCCGGAGAAAGATGTGCGCAGCGGTGGGAGATGTAGTATTGACGGGAGCGGTGGGCACCCTATCTCCTGTGCCATGACGTGTAAGGAGTAGTGAGTTCTTGATACGCTTCGCTACTTGTTCCTGATAGAACACTTTTTTGTTGTGGAACCAAAAAAAAAAACATTCCAGTCAATTAAAACAGATAAAGCGCTAACGATCAGAAATGAAAAGAAAACAACATCCGTAAATGGTGAGAAGACCGAGATGAGCGCGAGACAAAGATAGAGAAAGGAAGCAAGCAAGAAGGGATTAGTCACTTACGCCACTCCTCGGCCAGTCGGCGGTTCCAGACGGGCTTCGCTCTCACGTCGAGATCAAGGAGTAACCTTTATCAGACAAAAATAAATCAAACCTTTTCCGCGTGATCAAAGATGGCGGTGTCGTTTACCTTTGCGTGAGATATGTCACCTCGAGGCGTGTGCTACACAAAAAAAAACAGTCAGCCCAAAGGAAAACGGCGTTGTATGCCCCCTCCCCACTTTCGGGTGGTGGTGGCGGCGGCGGTGATGGCTCACTTGGAAATGAACTCGCGACACATGTAGATGAGCGCCGTATCAATGTTGCAGACGTGCGCATCCAATGCTTCCTCGACAACCCGTGTCTCCACGAATGCGGCACATGCGATTCGGGTGCGGTCCTCCGTGGAGAGCCGCTCATCCCAGAAGCGCACGGTGCAGTTCCATAGAAGCATGCTGCGGCAATACAGCGCCCACACCGAGTCCTTCCCCGACTGCGCAGCTGCAGGGCCGTATTCTCCGCGTTGGTAATACTCCCCCGGAAAGAGCAGCTGGAACTAGAATTGTGTTTTTTTTGTTAGGTGGGGTTTTTTGTTATACCATCATTGCGGATCATGTGCGCACATTGGAAGACTCGATCAGAAAGAGGCAGAGTGGCTCGCGCTGCTCGGCTGCCCGCGCGACAGTATGGTTCGCGACAAGCACGAGCGCACTCCAGCACAAGCGGCGCGTCTCCTCCGCCCTGACCTCATCCGCGGACCACAGCGGGTCCCACGCGGGCTGGAATGACCATGAGGATGTGTTGTCCGCGGGCGCGGTGGTACACTCGCAGCGCTTGAGGGTGTGTCCGTGTGTGACGGTCGGCACGCCGGTCGAGTAGTCGAGAGTGTCATGGTCGCGCGCGTCGAGTACCGTCAGCTGCAGCGTCTGGATAATCTTGTCGAGCAAGAGCAACGCAGCGTCCGCACTCGTGTCGTTATGCTGCGGGTGCGCGGACGTCTCAAAGAGCGCGAGTACCATTGCCGCCTCAGCGAGCCCCAGGTCGATCCACTGCTTGTTCCAAGACTCCTGCAGGTGCGTCTTGGCTACGTCGCGCAGTTTCAGCGCCTGCAAGCGCCCGCAGACGCCGAGCTCGATCTCGCTCGACCGCACGAACTTGGCCATCGCTAGGTAGGCGTACACGAGTGCTGGCTGCATGTGCGCACGTATGCGTGTGTCAATGAGGTTAGGGAGGAACCAATCGACATTGAAGAAGGTCAGCCAGTGTCCGGAAGACGTGGAACTGTAAGTCGGAGATAAGAATATCAGTGATTACAATCGGAGGCTATTGGAGTACGACGGATGTTGCGATCACCGAGGAGAAATAGTGCCTAAACACTTACAGGGCTTTCAAGTCGTTGGAGATATCTTTGAACCTAAGGGTGCAAAACGGGCGCAAATGGTCAGGCAGGAGGTTGGTGTGAAACACGTGCATCACCTACGCTTGCTCACGTGTGGGGGCATAGGCATCAAGGAGCTCATCCCACCACGAATTGCGGGCATAATTGACGACTGGATCGTCGGCGGGGGGTGGCGAAGGATCATCGTATGACGGCGTTTCTGGGGAGCGAAGATCCGACTCAAAAGGGTGAGAGAACGGTAGCTCTGGCGAGACTTCACTCTTCAAGGTATGTTGTGATGTCGACGCTAGTTTCGTAGGTAATGGTGATGGTTGCCTCTTTAACAGGGGCATCTCGTGAGTGGTGGAACACATAGAAATGGAGAGAAGGGGGAATGGGAGGGCCAAGAGGAGGGAGTCGGGGAGAACTTACCTTTACATAGTAGCCGTCAGGGAACGACGGAGTACCAACTGCAAATGAGGAAGCTGGGGCGGGGGGACCGGTCTCAGGCTTGTTGACCTTGTGATGTGCCGGGACGAATACCGGGAGGGTCATGGGAGAGATCTCATCCTGTGTACAATCGGCACGCGCAGGACTGTCCTCATCGAATGGGTCCCCGCGCCGTTGTTTCTTTGGCTGATTGGGCTCAGATCCGTCCGATTGACGTTTCTTGCAGGAGCGTTTGCGCGTGCCAGGACGTTTATCTGGCCCCCGTCGCTTAGGGACTTTGTCGTAAGCACAATCGTTACCCCGCTTGAGACAATTTTGGCACTTTGGGCGAGTAGAGTCGCACCTTATCTTGCGTGACCGACTACAGACACCGGCGAGAATGGAATGGTATGGTAGAAGCGGGACTTTTTAAGTGGAAAGCCAAAAACAAAACAAAACGGCCGAAATTACGCACCATTGGCGGCAAGCAATAACGCCCGAAGGGACGTTGCGCGTGGGACCAGGTCTTGGAGATGATGGCGTTCCAGATGCTGGGAGCCCAGGAGGGGCAACGGACTTGAGGGGGTCCACGGTGTCCAGTACCAAGGGAGAGGCCAGAGGCGGTTGAGGTATAGGGGCACTTGCAGAAGAGGATGACGGGTGGGACAAGTTGAAGTGTGAAGTTGATGGGGCGATCTGAGCAGATGGAGGGGCGCCAGCTGAATTGGAGTACCTATTGAAAGCCGGATTCATGAGCGAGGGAAAATGCGGCATGGCAAGTTCGTAGGCAGAAGAAGTAAATGACTGGGTGCGTAATTGGACGGAAGTATTATAAGTCATGGCTGTGTTCGGTGGTTCTTTGGGGTACTCATCAGGGTGTGCCCCAAAACCCTGAGATTGTGCGTAGTACTGAGAGTTGTGAGGAGGAGTGATAAGGCTATCGGGAGGCAATATGGACGCGGGGGCTATTGCCTGATATCGGGCTTTATGAGTGGATGAGATGAGCGGGATTGTGAAGACTAGGAAGGAGATCGACTAATGAACGCACGTTCCGTGGGTAGAAAAGCAGCGAGCGGCTGGTCAAAGAAAGGAGAATGGAGCTCTGATTCTTCTTCACTGGACTGGCAACCCTCGAGCTCGAATGGGATGGCGCCCCTCGGAAAGGGAGAATACTGTTCATTATTTGAACTCGCGACCATGCTAGGGAGAGAGGGGAGGAAAGGGCAGGGGGCAGGAACCGCAAGAAGAACTGCTAATGAAGGAACAGAGAGGGTAAGCACAAGTCGGGATGGGTGGAGCAGGAGTGCAGGACTGGAAAAGGGCACGCGTTTAAGGGATGGAGCTCAGGAGTCTCTCATGCCCATGGGGTTTAGTGGCCACAAAACCAAGATGTATATGATACATATAGAAAGAATGGGAATCAAAGAGAAAGAGAGAAAGATCGACCTCTTCGTGCATACACCTCCAGTGACCGTCAAAGCTGTTGGCGGCTAGAGAGAGATCGGCAGAAGCCTCAATAAACGATAGCCCTTTGAGGATGGATTTCTGCTTAATCGCTTTTATATTTGCGAAATAATGAAGGAAACCCGAGAGAGAGAGAGGGCAAGCAACTTTGAAAGTCGGAGACGGACGGACAAGAAGTAGGAACAAGGGCAGGTCGCTTTCTACTTGAAGTCGGGGGGCCGTGCGTGCCAATCGACTCGGCGCTGGCTCTTCTCCCACGTGACCGATATTTTTCCGGGCAACGTTCCACACGTTCCAGGATAAAGTCAGTTACAACGTCGACTCGAATTTGACAGTGTCGGTCATTCACCGGAAAAACTTTGGGCAGAATCGCCTTTGCAGTGGAGAAAGGGCTACACTTCTGCTTTCAGTTTATGGGATGTTCCAATTCCTGCCCATCTAGATAACTTGCCTTTTACAGTTTCCAGAACGTAAAAGCAAAAAAAACAGGCGCGCCAATCTGGTGGCCCTGACTTGATGTGGGGCCACGCTCCGGCCATGCGGGTGACATTCGTAATCTCCGCGAGCTCGCACCCTGTTGTTGCCTTATCCGGTACTGTCCCATCTTTTTCCGCGGGGATGTGTGCCCCCTAGCGATACGAAGAATCCCTCCCCTGTTCCCAGGGACCCCATAAACGCGCAAAATTTCCCAGAAAGCTCCGGAACTCTTGTTGTCCCGGTCACTCGGTCACTTAAACAACAGCCAAGCTAACTCGTTGACTTCCTGTCCGCACCTGGCTGCATTTTGCTACCAAAACGCCACCACATACATAAGGGCAAGACCTCGGGGCGTACCACAGGATCAGCAACTTACACTGACAGGTGGCCGAGCCAAGGTGGGTGGGTGGGGCTCCAGGTCCAGAGTGGAATGAGATGGGTAAACCCGGAAACCCACAGGCACACCGGTGCCGCCTACATATAGTACCGTACCTGTGATACACCACCACCCACATCGGGTCACAGCAGGTGGTGAGCGTCTCATCGAGTATCCCGTCATGACCCCCGATTTCACTCGGCCTAGCGACATTAAGGGGGGCGAGGAGAACCGAACACACCTGCAAGATACGGACGAAGCACCATTCAAACAAGTTGTACTATAATTATGCCAGCAAGATCCGAGCGAGTTTCGACAGGCAGATATACAGAGAAGCGTGGGGAATTAGGATCAACGACTGGTTGGAAGCAACCAATGGCCAGTTATCCATTCATTCATCGATTAGCCAATGGGTGTTGATCTACCACAGCTCCATTGGCGTGTACCAGCGGACAGGTACTGAGATGCCCGTGAAATTCCCAAAGGGCAAAGGACCTGCACGTAAGCAACCTGTCCGTCCTTTTCGGGTGCTGACAAGTTGGGATAGCCCTTGTCGTGCAGGACACGGTTTCCACAACAGAATACGGTGGGATGCGTAGCCTTGTATTACCAGCGTTGCGACCTTTCCCATTTCCCCTTTTGTCCTAGCGAGCATCCAGTGGCACGCGTTGAAAAACAGAGAGCATTGTAGCCAGATAACGCCAAAGCCGTCTGCCGCGGATGTAAGGGTAAACCAGTAACTTAACGTTGGGTGAGCGAGCAAAAGAGCGCGGGAGCGCGCCCATGTTACTGTACACTTTTTTTTTTGTTTGTATTATCGGGTACCTTGCAAATAGAGTCAAGTCACGGCGTCGGGGTTCTCGGCGTTTAATATAGGAGGTAGGGACAGATATACGGTCGATGTGAGGAGTGGGGAAAGTGAGCTTATCGTAGTTTATCGTGGAGAGCGGCGCACCCACGCACCTGGGCAAGTTGATAGGTTGATACGCTGGGGAAAACACGCATAAGCGGCGTGTTGGAAGCATGTATGAAGGATGACGTCACGCAACTCGGGAGTGTCCGTGTCGTTCAAATGTAGTCTCTGCCCTGGCTTGCTTGGTCGACCCGTCCATGTCTCTTCTCTCCTTCCTCTTCTGCTGCTTACGGCCTCGATCGTCCTCTTCTGTTTGTGTTCCATTATCTTCCTTATACAAAATATCTAATCTCTTCTTCCAGGACGAGCCGAATGAAAATTCTCGACTCATCCCTGCATCTGAGGATGTCCCGTCTGTCACTTGTGTTTTCTCGTCTTTTCCCTCGGACATTGACGTTCTTTCCATTAGACGGGCTGCGCGGCATGTTATAATTGACCAGCAGCGCATGAAAGAGCGCCTCGGCGTGATCGTCCGCGCCAAGGAGGGGTGAGCTTCCCTTCCCCCCACACGTCCATCAATTATTTCTACTTCCTATTCCGAAGGAAAATGGTCAACGTCAACGCGCCCGTACCTTTCAACCTGAATAATAATACGGCAAACCGACCGCACCACTACCATGCGCAGCCGCCGCAGCAGACGAGGCTCGACCGCGTTCGCCCACGTGTAAGTTCGCCGCAGCCCTCCTTCGACATGGAGCGCCAGTCCGTTCTCAGCTCGGCGTCGGCGTCGGCATCGCCATCGCAAGAAATAGATGAGGAGATGACGCGCCGGCCAACGTTGAACGTGCGCATCGTGCGCCCCGGCAGTGCGCTCGCCCGCGGACGGCCCATCACACGGGATGCTGCACCCTCATCGGAGCTCCAACAACAGCAACAGCAGGAGGGACACTATTCTAGGGCTGAGGTCGAGGAAGCTGGGTCTGATGGCCCCGTGGGGGGCAGCGGGGGAGAACAGGATGGCACTGCGGCCACGGTATGATTGTGTTTTATTTCCTCTGGGTCGCTTTTCGCTGAGCTTGATTGTTTATGCGATAGGGTGCAATCGCTAGTGCGCAGGGGGCGGCGCATATACCTGGTACGGCGTTCACGATCCAGAACGTTGGGTCGCTCTCGCGGAGCTGGGGCGATTGACCGTGAGCATTCGAGGGGCTTGTGCAAGTGCATAGTCTGTTGTCTTTTGGTATCTGATGTTATCATCCATCCTATCCACCCATCCATCATGCATCATCGCGCATACACGCATACATGATCTTTTTCTTTTCTCTTTCTTATCATTCACCATTTCCACTTCATATCCCTTTGCCTACAATCTCTCCCCCAATTCTGTACTCAACTACTCACGCAGCCACTCACGTCGCTTGTCTGTTCTGCTCAAGTCAAAACGATCCTAATGTTAACTAATGTTACACATTCGCCTGTACGCGCGCATGTACGTACAGACCAAACGAGGTTGGGACCGTCGTGCAACAGGGCCAAAAAAGGCTCGGCGAGAATGTGATCTTCCATTTCCTACTTTAACGTCCCACCCGAGAAAAACTTAAGAACAGATCCGCGGACGAACTGAGGCACCCCCACTAGGCCGTTTCGCTGTTCCGTTGCCCGGGTTCCAGTCGTTGTAATGGTGATACGTATCTGAGAGCCACAGGGGAACTTCCACTCCACGCACATCCGCCCCCTCTTTGAACACGGGTGCCTGGCAAATTCACATTTTTTTTTTGGCCACATTCACACAGCGAGGCGCCGATCGCCGCAGTGAGGCGAACCCAGTTTGTGCCAGTCCGTGGTCGTTGATGGCATCGCAGAGTGCCTCGACTCGTCTGGAAACGGCTTTATTCTTTTCCTTGGCCGCATACAGTAGGAGTGCCCCTCTGAACGCGCCACCAGTGCATGCAGGACCATGTGCACTGTGCGCGCGTGATACTCCGCGATAGCGAAGAGAAGTCCCAGTCTGCACCTTCTATTCTTCGGGGAGTCCCGCTTCTTTCCCTGCGTCCGCCGCCGCCACCACCGCCGCAGGGGCTCCAGGACGAGACGTCTTGGAAGGACGTTGTTTGGGGGGCTGATTCCAGTCCTCGACCTGTACTATGTAATACCTGACACCGTCTCCGAGGCCGTAAGGGATTGCTCTCGGGGTCCTAGATGAGGGGCCAGGATTTCAGATGGGTGCACGGGCGGCGATAGTGATGTGTGAGAAGCAGCTCGGTTACGCACGTTCGGTTCGGCCACCCGTTCGAGGATGGACGTAATTCGCGCGACGATCCATTCGCGCGTTTTCAGCTGCTCCGCGAGGCGACCTGTTACTTGGAGGAAATAATGTGGGAATGAGACTGCCGCAAGGAGGGGGGTCAGTAACGACGTTTGGATCTCAGGAGTACAGTACTCTCCACGTACCGTTAAATGCGGCCCACGGTCGCGTCGAGTTACGGGTAGGTAAGAAAAGCGCCAGGTCACCCTCGGCAAAGTTCCGAAACGATATCTTCGCCTTTGAGCGCTCGCGGTACCCCTTGCAATGCTTCTGCCACTTGCGGATCGTCTTGCCAGTCTTCGCAATCGCCTCCAGGAAGCCGTCGTGATCGAACGAGCGTAATACCTCAAGCGCGCCCACCGGATCGGTCAGGTCAAGGTCGACGGGAGGAGGCTGCCGTACGGACGGACCCTCAACCTCCTCGACCTCCGAGTTATCCGGCGCAGAGGGAACAGTGACGACAGCCTGGGCCTGGGCCAAGGCCAGCGCCTTGGTACTTGTCCTGCGGTACGCGGCCGCGACCTCCAAGAGCTGCACAATAAGCGGGTCTGCGTTATCTGCCCTGTGCGCCTGCTGCAGGTGGGCCTCGCGGAGCGCGCTCGCCTCTTGCAGTTCGCGCTCGGCGCGCCGGAGGTCCGTCGCATCTGCCCATCGGTCGCTAACGTCTGCCCCCGGAGCCGTAGTGGTTTCCGCGAGCTGTTGCTCCACGACTTCCATGACCGCTCGCAGCTCAGCAAGTTCCAGCAAATCTTGGTCATTGGGCTTCAACGGCACTACGCGGCTGTCGATCATCACCGCTTGCCTCATCAGTTGTCTGCGCCGATTCCCGCCTTGCTGCCGCTCGTCTGCCGGAAGAATTCCGTGATTCTCGTTTGCCTCTCCGCTGTGGCCGACACGCCCCGCCTTTGCCTGTACTGCTCGAGGATCGAACGGAGGCTACTGAGCCGATCTTCTAGAGCACGCCGCGCTGTAGTCTCGTTCTCTAACTTGGCGCGGGCGAGGGAGAGCTCGCGCTCGAGCCCCTCTACGCGTTCGTGGTCAGCGTGACGACATTTGGATCGTCAAGAGCCTACCCACGGGGAATCCTTGATACAGCCTGTTTGGGTGACGAGAATACTGCGAGGAACCGGTCACCGGTCACCTCGGAAGGGAAGGGACGGACTGCCGACGACGTACGCGATCGTTCCACCTGGTCAGTGAAACCAGATTCAAGGGCGTCTATTTTGTCAACCAGTCCTTTAAGATTCTTGCACACTTCTTGGGCTCTCACAGGTACCGCTTCGTTATCGTTCGGCGCCCGCCGTGAGTCCTCCAAGACGCGTAGCAGATCTGCGTTTCAGTTTCATCAAGGACAATTCGGCTATCAAGGAGGAGATCGGGTACACACCATTAATATTGTGCCTCTCGAGGGTATGGTGATTGTTCGTTTCCCCCCCAGAAACAGAAATTTCGACGGAGGGTAGGGCCTCGTTCATTCCAATGAGATCAAATGGAAGTTGGCCAAGTATCTCGTCACGAAACGCCTGACGACGCTCGGTCTCTGCAGCACTTGACAGAGCCTAAGTTCAACTAGCGTACTGTACGATGGAATTTATACACGTACGAAAGGTTCGACATCACTTCCGAGAAGCCTTGGCACTTTCTGTGGAAAAGCCTTGCTATGGAGACGTAATCAGGTCACCCTCCTCAGAGTAGGCGTTGCTATGACACACAGAATTCTTTCCGACGAACGACTTCGACCATCGTAGCGCCATAGGCATAGACCATATTGTGTAACCGCTCAATATCAGAGAACGTGCCCTTGGTCTCGAGGCTAGCCCGTAGGCCAGTAAAATCATCAGGAAGTGCGACAAGACCCGCGTTGAGCGTGTGGATCTGGCGAAAAGCACGCAGGCACTGGCTTGTGTATGCGTTCTATAGCGATGTGAGAGAAAGAGAAAACCGGAGAATAGTTAAAGTACCTTCGACTCTACGACAGATGATAGGTTGTCCCTGATTGATACGTCCAACGAACGAAGCTCTAGGAAAGAGTCAGACGGCCGCCAATCAAATTGAGGGACGAACCTTACCTTGTAGGATCGGCTCTACATTCACAACGAGGACTGGATGGAGGTGTAAGTGATCGAAAACGGCACAACTGCCGCGGACAGAAATTACCATCAAGAGGAGATGTGACTTCCGTAATTCTGCTATGCAAACCTTGCGAAGACAACTCGAGCGCTATGGCTGTGTCTAGGGATCTAGTTCAGGCCATGGACGAGAAGTAAACGTGTGTGCCAAGTTCGAACGCTCTAGCCACTGACGTACCTAGCATCGGCACATATCGATCTCACGTCAGTCGCGCCGTCGACAAGCTGCTTCACGGTCGCTTCTATGTGACGGAGGCGTTCTTGTAGGTCACCTTTTGTATGAAATGAGCATTGAGCACCCGCACACGCGGTAAACAGGGAAAGCACGCGACTTACGGCACTCTTCTACAGCGCGGCGTATCCTCTCACCAGAGACGTAATGATCGAGCGTACGCGCAGGGCCGCCGGCGTCCATGGCCCTCTGCACTGCAGGGGGCAAGAACTCGCGATGAATCTGGACGCGCGAGGCCAGTTCCGTGTCCGCGTCGACGCCAGCGACGAGGGAGGCGCGTTTGTCGAGTTCTTGGCGTGCGTCTGTGACAACGTCTGAGACATTGAGCACGTGAAAGTCGACGACGCTCGATGCCAGTCGCAGGGCGGAGCGCTGATGCTGCATGGATTCCACGATGCGGCTGATTGATTGCATGTGCGTCTGCGCTGCTCGGTGGAAGGCAGCACCCAATTCAGAGGGCCTGAGCGATGATTCTGTCGAGAGGTCGCGTCACGAGCACCCTGATAGGTGAGGAGAAAGCATACCTTCTATTAGTGGTTGCAGTGGAGGTTGCATATGAAGGAGCTTTGTCACTTCGTCGGGGTCTCCATCCAGGTAATACTTGTTGAACACAAATATGGTCTATGGGATAATTAAGAATCCGAAGCAATGAGTAGCAGAGACGAGACCATACCTGGTCATGCACCTCGGCCAGATTCGACACGTTGTCCGTTCCCAGCCTCCGCCCATCTGGGAGATACGCAAGGGCTGCATCCTCCGCGATTCCTATCTCATTACGAAGAAATGCCTCGAGACTTGTCGATCTACTCGCGAGATTCAGCCAAGTCGTCACAGGTGACACGTGTAGCTGTACCCTTCTATGTCATGAATGGTTGCGTTTGTCTGTTCTGTCTGTCAGCGGAGGTACCCCGGGTTCCAGTGCGTGTAGACGAACGTGGAACACTTCGCCATCTTCGGCCCTACAAATGCGAATCATTTTCGGAGCCGTGGCCTCAACTGAGATGATCGGATCGGCAGGCCGTCCGCGTGAGCGATTGAATAATCGCAGACTTCTCACGCGCCGGTCAGAATGGACCGCTCTACCGCAATTCGACTTGAAACTCCGAAATCTTTACTTTAAAATATCATTTTGTGTCTTCTCTATTTGTACAAATAAATACAAAATAAATAACGTGTAAACAACGCGTTTTGGTGTGGAATTGTGGAATGCAAGGGGGGAAACAACCCCAATGCCCTCCTCCTCCTCCCCCTTGAAGTTTGACATGTCCGCTGATACGCCTGGTCTCTCCCTGAGCCCTGAAAAGGCACTTTTCGCATTTTCTACTTCCTGCATTCGCTCGCGCTCGCCTGCGCATTCCCGCTTTCTGTACGCTTTCTAAGCGCCGCGTTCCCGCGCTTCGCTGCTTTCCCGCGCTCTGTGTGCGCTCGGCTCTCCTCTCATCCCGGACTCTTCCCATCGCGCTTTAGCTTCCCCCTTTCCCCTCCTTATCTAATGTACCCTCTTTCCTTAGCTTACTTTCCCAGTATATAGCTACAACTTTACACCTCAGACTTCTAATAGTAGACTTCTCCCCTCGGACTTTTGAGCTCAGTGTAGCTCTCCCCTTGCGTTCCCCAGTGTGCCGCACTCGTGCGCGGCCTTAGCGACTCGAACCCGACGCGTTCCCAACCCCGGCGGCCATCCTTACGAAGTTTCGCGCCGCGCCGAAGCGTGCGCGACCGTTTCCGACCACCTGCGACTATCCAACACAGTTCCCTCTCCCGACGTCGCCGCACTTGCGCGCGGCTTTAGCTCTTCGACACAGACGCGTCCGCGATCGCCGCGGACCCAGACACGACACCTCGCGCCCCGCGGAGGCCTGCGCGATACCTCGCGACGCGACGCTGCCCCAGATGTGCGGACCGCAGCCCAGAACGCGGACGCACGTGCCCACGTCGCGACCACGACCGATGCCGCAGAGGCGCCTCCCTCCCAGCCCACCAAACGGCGTCGCAAACGCGCTAGTACCCCGCCGCCGCCGCCCTCTTCCGCGCCTGTGCCAGGGCCCTCAGCACCGCTCGCGTGGTACCCCAACGCCGCTTACTCCTCTGGTGCATATTCTCAGGTCCCGTATCATGCGACATATCCTATGTATTATAGCCACTTCCCCCAACCTTACTACCCCAGCACACAGTAGATTACAGTCATTACACACACTGGAATACCGACTTGTAAAAAAACGCGTACTGTTTTGATTAGTTAATGTAATTCCTTTTTTGTGCAATCACCTGACTTGAGCCAAAAGCGTTCATGTAATCAAATTTATTATCTAACTATTTGACTTTACTTCAATTGTGTAATCAAGAAAACGAAGTGTTGAAGCGGAGACTTAATTCGAGTTTGACGGGAAAGCGGACCGGCGCGTGGGAAGTCTGCGAAAAGTACGCAACTGTCCGCGTGAGGATAAACCGGCACTCTCCATCCATCTCCCACGCTGGCATTGACCTCACTGGCAAACGTACTAGTAGGATACCAGGTTCAAGAAACTCGCAGCCCACCCATCTAACCTTGCATCTAGCACAGTCCCACGATAATGGAAGCATAAGTCAAACATAAGTTGTAGAACTATCTCTTTCAAGATCTCCGAGTCCTTCATGAGATTCAGATACTATCATGATAGCATAATAGCTGTACTAGTATGCTGTGCCTGTCTACTCTGTTTGTCGACCAAGGTATTCTGAGCAAATGGGTGCTTTTGCGCACTAAGTTAACTTACCTGCATAGCACCTCGCCGTTTTTTCGGCCCATTTTCGGCGGGTCCACGTGGTGCCATTCATCGAGATTAAGATTAAGACCGTACGCTGGCTCGGATTTCACAGAGGCAAGAAACGCCCACGTCGCTTTAAAAAAACAGATCGGTAAACACGTTGGTTCTCATGCGAATGGCAGATCTCACTATGTCGACAGGGATGCTCCTTCTCCCAGGTTCCTCAGCCTTATCGGTGGCCAAGCGCAGCGCCCTGCTTGTGCAAATCCGCCAGCAGGTCTCAGCTATTATCTCCGTAGACGCCATCTACATCCACCTCGTGCACTCCATCTCTGAAGATGCCGAAACCGAACTTCTGCAGCTCGATTCGCCCCCGCGTCGCACGCTCGACCGCCTCCTGTCCTATGGGGACGACGTCTCATTCCCCGACACACGGCACTCTTTCGACGAAGGAGGCCCTGGCGTGATCTACGTTCTCCCCAGACCCGGTTCCGTCTCACCCTGGTCGAGCAAAGCTACGGATATCTGTACGCTATGCAAGCTAGGCAGCCATCTCAAGCGCCTCGAGCGCGGAATCGCCTTCGTCGTACGAACGGAGGCGAGCACAGGGGCCACCCTCTCTCAAAATGACCTCGATCTGTTCTCCCACTACATACACGATCGCATGACGCAGACCGCATCGTTCGCGCGCCCCTCTCAGGACACCATCTTCCTCGAGTCTCAGCCAGCCCCTCTCCGCACCGTCGACATCTCTCCGTCTGACACCTCGCCAAGGGAGAAACTGCAGCGCGCGAATAAGGAGCTTGGCCTGGCCCTCGCCCCTGACGAGATCGACTACCTCATCGACGCGTTCGTATCGAGCAGCACTCCCGTCGTGCGCAATCCTACCGACGCGGAGCTTTTCATGTTCGCGCAGGTAAACTCGGAGCATTGCCGGCACAAGATTTTCAACGCCTCCTGGACGATCGACGGTACACCCCAGTCATCCTCTCTATTCCAAATGATCCGCAACACGGAGAAGCTGAACCCTACGGGCACCATCTCCGCCTATTCCGACAACGCCGCCGTCTTCGAAGGGGCCACCACCTCGCGCTTCGGTGTCTCTCCCGCGTTGCCGTCGTTCCCGAATCCCACCATCCAGCGTCTGTACAGGGAGAGCCAGGAAGAGACGCCGGTACCGGTGCTGATCAAAGTCGAGACGCACAACCACCCCACGGCCGTATCGCCCTATCCGGGTGCGGCGACGGGCTCAGGAGGCGAGATCCGCGACGAGGGCGCCGTCGGGCGAGGCTCGCGGCCCAAGGCGGGCCTCGCGGGCTTCTCAGTGTCCAACCTGCTCATCCCGGGCTACGTACAGCCCTGGGAAGAGGACTTTGGCCGCCCGGCGCATATCGCCAGCGCGCTCGACATCATGCTCGACGGGCCCCTCGGCGCGGCGGCGTTCAACAACGAGTTCGGACGGCCTGCACTCGCGGGGTATTTCCGTGCTTTCGCAGAGCGCGTGCCCAGCCCCGTCGGAATTGGTGCAGTCCGCGGCTATCACAAACCTATTATGCTCGCCGGCGGCATGGGCACCGTGCGCACGCAGTTTGCGCGCAAGGACAAGATCGCCACTGGCGCGCGGCTCGTCGTCCTCGGTGGACCAGGGATGCTGATCGGGCTCGGAGGCGGTGCGGCGTCGAGCCAGGCTCTAGGCACGGGGGACGCGGTGCTGGACTTTGCGTCGGTGCAGAGGGAGAATGCGGAGATGCAGCGGCGGTGTCAGCAAGTGATCGACGCGTGCGTGGAGCGCGGAAAGGAGAACCCGATTCAGAGTATCCACGACGTCGGGGCGGGCGGGCTTTCCAATGCGCTACCCGAGCTCGTGCATGACTCGGGCCTCGGCGCGACGTTCGAGATCCGTGACGTGCCCCTCGCAGACGCGTCGCTCTCCCCGATGGAGATATGGTGCAACGAGTCGCAAGAGCGCTACGTCCTCGCGGTGGACCCCATACACGAAGACGCGTTCCGCAATATCGCTGCACGCGAGCGCTGCCCGTTTGCCATCGTCGGCGCCGCCACAGAAACGGACGAGCTCGTCGTGACCGACCGACTCTTTGGTACCGACGTCATCCGGATGAAGATGTCCACGTTATTCGGCAAGGCCCCGCGCATGGCGCGCAGCGATGCCGCCCGCGTGCCAGAGCGTGTCCCATTCGACGCGACGCTCGCTACGTACCTGCCCGCAGAACCGCGCTTGCCCGTGCGACTCGTCGAGGCGGCTGCGCGCGTGCTGCGTCTGCCGAGTGTCGGGTCCAAAGCGTTCCTGATCACCATCGGGGACCGGAGCATCACAGGCCTCGTCACGCGTGACCAGATGGTGGGCCCGTGGCAGGTACCCGTCGCGGACGTCGCCGTCACGCGCGCGTCGTACGGATTCGGCCTCCGCGCCGGCGAGGCGATGGCCCTCGGCGAGCGCACGCCCCTCGCGCTCCTCTCTGCACCTGCCTCCGCACGCATGGCGGTCGCCGAAGCACTCACGAATCTCGCTGCGGCGCGCGTGCGTGCGCTCGGGCGCGTCAAGCTCAGCGCGAACTGGATGAGTGCGGCGAGCGTACCCGGAGAGGGCGCCGCACTTTACGAGGCGGTGCACGCGGTAGGCATGGAACTCTGTCCAGCGCTCGGCGTGGGCATTCCCGTCGGGAAGGACTCGATGTCTATGGCGATGCGGTGGCGCGACGGGCAGAGCGACGAAGAGCGCTCTGTGACGGCGCCGCTGTCCCTCATTGTTACGGCGTTTGCAGGTGTGGAGGATGTTGGCGCGACGTGGACACCGCAGCTGCGCACAGACGTAGATGGCCCGACAGCACTCGTGTTCTTCGACCTCGCCTGTCGGAAGCAGCGCCTGGGCGGATCAGCGCTCGCTCAGGTCTTCAGGCAAATTGGCGCGGAGGTGCCGGATGTTGAGGACCCGCAGCTACTCAAGGCGTTCTTCAATGCGTGTCAGGCAGTCCGGCAGAGCGACCCCGAGCTCGTGTTGGCATACCACGACCGCTCAGACGGCGGCCTTTTCACAACGGTAGCGGAAATGGCGTTTGCAGGTCGTGTGGGCGTGGAACTCAACCTGGATGCACTGCACGGCTTAGAGGGTCCCGGTTGAGGTGCTTTTTAACGAAGAACTTGGCGCGGTCGTACAAGTGCAGCAATCGCGCGTTGCGCGCCTCGTGGAGGTGTTCGTCGCGCACGGTTTCGAGTCCACGTCGATTCACGCCATCGGCAAGGTTCTGCAAGATCCCCAAAGATCAGTCATTCACGGTCGTACACCAAGGCAACGTCGTGTTTTCGAGCACCCGCGCCAGTCCTCCAGCAACTCTGGGCAGAAACGTCGTTCCAGATGCAGTCGCTGCGCGACGACCCAGACTGCGCCGCCGAAGAATTTGCGCTGATCGCAGGACGAGACGCACGCAGCAGAGCTCAGGTACGATCTCACATTCACGCCAACCGTGAGCCTACCCGCTCTTCCGCCGGCCCAAAGTGGCGATCCTGCGCGAGCAGGGCGTGAACGGGCATGTCGAGATGGCGTGGGCGTTCACTGCGGCCGGGTTCGACGCGGTGGACGTGCACATGTCCGACGTCGTCGGGGGCACGGTTGACCTCGGTGAGTTCCGCGGGCTCGCCGCGTGTGGGGGCTTCTCGTACTGGCGACGTGCTCGGCGCAGGGGCGGGGTGGGCGCACGCGGCGCTGCTGCACGGCGGGGCGCGGGCGGCGTTCGCAGCGTTCTTTGCGCGCGACGACACATTCGCGCTGGGCGTGTGCAACGGGTGCCAATTCCTGAGCCACATGCGCGAGGTGATCCCCGGCGCGGAGTGGTGGCCGTATTTCAAGGAGAACCGCAGCGGGCGATTCGAGGCGCGCGTGGCACGCGTAGGAGGTGGTGGACAGCGTCGCGACGCAGGATTCGGTGTTCCTTCGCGGCATGGGTGGCTCGCGGCTTCCGGTGGCGGTTGCCCATGGTGAGGGTCGCGCAGCGTTCGTCCCGGGCGCACGGGAAGCCTTCTATTCTCAGGGCCTTGAAGCAGTGCGCTACGTGGATGGGGCGGGTAAGCCAACGGAAGTATATCCTCTTAACCCAAACGGGAGCCCGGGCGGGCTTACGGGTGTGCAGACGGCGAGCGGACGTGTTCTCGCGCTGATGCCTCATCCTGAACGGGTCGTCACGTTGGAGAGCAATAGTTGGTATCCTCCCGATATGAAGGCGACGTGGGGCGCTGTGGGGCCTTGGTTCCGGCTATTCCAGAATGCCCGGCAGTGGTGTGGTTGAAACATGAATTCCATCTGTTATAGTTAGACGAAAAGACAAATGACATCACACAGCTCGATCAGTGGTGACAAGATCGTGAAATATGTGTTTGGTTTTTGGGAGACGCGTCATTGAGTGCGTCACTCGCCGCCACCAGGAGCTCTCTGTCTTTGCCGTATAAAAGGTGGGGGGTTTGCGTACACTGGTTCTCAACACCTCTCTTTCACCTTCTTTCAATCTCTTACAAAACACTCTCGAAACATGTCCGCGAACAACAACAACAACGAACCTTCGTACGCGTCTCCTCTGTGCTAATACGCGCTTCTCTGACGTCGTCACATGATATAGCAAAACTTCTGGCCAGCTCCACTCGGCTAAGGGTACTGTCGTCGAGACGATTGGCGAATTGACCGGTAGCAAGCCATGGACGGAGTCTGGCAAGCAGGAGCACGCCGCCGGCGAAACTGAGTACAAAGCTGCGCAGGCCAAAGGCTACACCGAAGGCACATTCGACCGCGTTGGCGGGAAGAAGGACGCCGTTGTCGGCGCTGTCACTGGTGACAGTTCACAGGAGGCGTCTGGTTAGTTCATTATTTGCCTTGTCAATTCATGCGCGTGTTAACACAGAGATGTAGGGAACGCCAAGCAAGAGAAGGGGCAGGCTCTGCAGGAGGTTAACCGTGTTTGAATTTGGACATTGTTAAACCAATAATTATGTAAATAATTATGAAATGATGTGGCGGACGGAAATTACCGAAGTTATGAGAGTTCTGGTCTGACGCGGCTGGTTCTGCCCGCGCTGCGATCATCTTCGCTGTGTCTACGCTTTGTTGTCCTCCACCACCACTATGACTACCGTCTCCCCTTTTGCCCGTAGTAGCGCTTTCGACGAGCCTCGTCTCCAAGGTCGTGAGCAAACTGTGCGTATCAAGATCCGGACCAGGTCTCGCCTATCCAGCTCACAGTTTCCATTAGATTGAGGAAATGTACAGCGTTCCCGAGAGTTTCTTAGAGATAGAAGTGCGCAATCCCCAGACGCATGGTGCCTATTGGTCTACTGTCGCGTCTATCCCACCCACTTTTACAAAACAAAACATCCAGGTTTCGGTCGTAAGATGTACACAGACTATGAGATTATATGCAAGGTGCGTCTCGTCATCCTAGATCCCTCCAATGTTTCCTTACGAGTCTTCCCTGCACCAAAACTTATATTTCAGACGAACATTCCTGCCTTCAAGCTACGCCACTCGCTCGTGCGCCGGCGCTATTCGGACTTTGAGGCCTTCCGCGATATCCTCGAGCACGAGTCGACCCGCGTGAACATCCCGCCGCTTCCAGGCAAGGTCTTCACGAACCGCTTCTCAGATGAGGTCATCGAGACCCGACGGGAGGGCCTCGAGCGCTTCCTCAGCGTCGTGGCAGGCCACCCGCTGCTCCAGGTGCGTTTGGCTTAATTGGTCTCTCCTCCCACGTCTGTCAAAAGCTGATTCCTTCACGGAATAGACGGGCAGCAAGGTCCTGTGCGCATTCTTGCAGGACCCGGATTGGGACAAGGCGCAATGGGCGTGAGGAGCTGTTGTCAGTGATGACGAGAGGTGGCGGGTGTATGGCCTTGTCGGCATGCTTGTATATTCCCTGTCCCGCGTGCTGTCTTTTTTCCCCTCCCTTTTCTTTATCTTTTCTCGGTCTTGGAGTATAAGTGTACTTGATTAAGCCAACATGTTCTCATGCTCTCTCCTTTGTCGTTATATCCATGCTATGCCTTCAACTCGCATTATCTCTTCTCTTTTATGCTTACTAAGGGAACGGATCATACCTCCCGGCCTTCCCGGATCCGCGGACCAGAGAGTAACTCCACCAACGTGAAAGCAGGAACACCGCAGACAACCAACCATCCACGTCAGCGAAAGGTTCACTTCGCAGCCTTTCAAAAAAAAACAAAAAAATATACAAGGAACAGCAGAAAAGAGCCGCTTGAAGATACGAATACAGTAGCCGAAAAGGCTCGAAACGCGCGGACTCTGGGCGCTGCGGATTGGTCCTGGTCCCAACAACTGCTTTGTCCACGCATATATGCGCCGCAGCGGCTGGCGGTGGGTCGGGTTATGTATGGCCCGCGTGACTTTCGAATCTCCTCTCTTGGGTCCGCATGGCCACTATACCGCGATCGACTCAACTACGGTGCCATTCCACACCAACACCACTACCGTTCAGACCAACTAACTCATTAGAACGCCATCTATGATTCCTAATCACGGTTCCAAATAAGAAAAAAAATTCCTAATTCATAGAGCATCGGGTTGTTGCTTGCCCTTCCCGTGTGTAAAATAAATGCGATAGATTATCTAGCAGCAAGCGTCCGAGGAGGTGGAAAGTTGAACGAGAAGAGACGTGATTAAGTTGCGGAAGTCTTATTTCTTGTCTTGGTCCCGAAAGTCAAAGTAGACATATGCTAAGGAAGCCTGACCGGCATCGCGCAACGAAATGTCGTGGTTTACAATCACACAGAGCGTCAGTCATTATGAGTTCCTGTCGTTGACCACGATAGCTGAAAACGACGAACCAAAGGACGCACTTCCCCGACCCCGCTGAAATCGAACACCATGGGGTTTTGAGCAGTAAAACTTAAGAGGAGCTTACGGTTTCCGTGGATCCACAGGAGAGATACGATCGACTACCCAGTCCTCGAATATCGCACTTTTAAAGAACCATGCAGCCAGTTCCTTCATAATGGGCCTTGCACGTGGGATTTATTGCGAGTAGATAACCATGCCCTTGACGTGCCGCAGTGGTTTGTGCGTAACGTGGTCAATTTCGTCCATCAGCGCTTCAGCGTCAAGTTCAGCGCTCAGCATACCAATAGCGTACAGGGAAGGGACGGTCTAAATGATCCAAATACGGAGCAGGACAAAGAAGACTCACAGATAACAGCGCCGACCACGTGTGTATGGACCGGCTGGCCGGAGAGGAGGCCGGGCCACGTCTCGAAAAACGCGGGCAGAATGATTACGCCGTCCAGGCCAGCCAGCAACGCACCGTGGATGTCAATGCGACTCTCCTCTGGGATGCGGTGGACCCAGCTCCAAATCGCGTACTGCACGACGTACAGCAGCACGAGGCCGGCACCTCCCACCAGCCCGAAGAGGAAAAGGACTGGTCGTCAGTACTGCGTCAGTACGCATCAGTACAGAGAAAGCCAGGTGGAATTACATCATCCACCTTAGGTGCCATACTCGAACTGTGGTTATGCATGAACAGATATGTGAGCATGCCTCCTGTTATGGACGCGCTGGCTGAATAACGCGCAGTTGAGTGAAGCGCACCTGGGGAAGGGGAAGAGGCACGAACTGATGCCAAATTGTAGCAGGCGATGGTGTAGCAGGAACACCCTGGGACTTCGGGCCGCATTTGCATATCGGGCCATGAGCGCGCCAGACGGTAACACGGGCAAGAAACCCACGATACAGAGCGCACCGTGCACGAAACTCGCAGAACTGCCGTCGCCACCCTCGTCATCGTCACTTCCACCCTCATCTTCGGCTTTCTCGTAGTCGTGGTCATCAATCATCTTCGTCTTTGGAATGGGAATGCCCGGGGAGGAGGGGGGACTGGGACTGGTGGCTCGGCGGGGATGGTACGGATGTACGTCGGGTTGAGCATGCCGCGGCCAATTTGTGGTGTGTTGATATGGGAGCATCCGAGTCCGCCGATCCCGGGGGTGTGCGGTTGAATGCCCAAATGCTGTTCTACATCCCGTCCGGCGGGGCCTGCACGAAACGTTAAGTACAAAAAGCCGCGCATATATGTACAGTACTTGCGTTCCGCATGAACGCTATTTGGGGGTTCTCCATGGTGACCTGCACAGAACGTAATGAAGAAACGGAAACAATCTAGGGGAGCACGTACATGGGTATCGGTGAGCGAGAGCTTGGCAGCGAACGGAGGGTGCGGATCCAGCATCGGCATGACTTCGTATAATGCCTTGCGCTGCAAGAGCGCCACGGAGTTATACTCGCCGTCTGCGCCGCGCGAGGGCCACACGACATCCATGGGACCGCCGCCCATGTTACACCCGAAGCCGCTAACGTGCGTTGGCCGGACGTCAGCGCAACAGAGGGAGGTCGGTGTAAACGTACATGGCCATCCAGCCTAGCTTCTGGTTGCCCGTGGTGCACAGGATATCCGGCGCGCAAGTCAATAAACCTCGCAGGCGTGTGAGAATAGACCACGTACATCGCGCTGTGCCGCCGTCCATGCTACATTCGATACACATCACCTATCAAAGCCATACGGTCTCACCTCCTGTTCGAGGAAATAAAAACCTCACGCACATCGCTGCATATTGTGTCGTGGGCGGAGCCGCCTTATTTCCTGCACCGACTGGAGCTGTTGAGAAATTGTGCAGCACGCAGGTTCATAAACGGTGCACTGAGTCAGACTTGGAGGAGCCGCTCTGACGGTGGCGGGGAAAGGAAGAGGCAGCAAGAATTTCATCATCGAATCGCAACAGAGTATTCCGGTCAAAGAGCGCAGGGGGCGGATACGTCTGCGCTCTCACAGACAGACAGTGCGCTTACAGTAAACTTAGAACACAGCGCCGGTCACGTAACGTCATGAATAATTCGGTCGAGAGTTCTCGCGGTCATTCAACTAGTAAAACTAACTTCGCCCTGCTATCAAGTTCCCTCTCACCGCATCCTCTTGAGTAGAGAATGTGGATGCGACCGCGAGCACCCCGTGCCCTTGATGCTGATCCCAACCAAAATGTCTGGTATCTCTGCAGGCGTCGGCAGATCCGAGCGCTGCTGCTGCTGCTCTGCCGCACAGGTGGGGACTTTCCTTGTCGGCTACGTCCCCCCACAGGTGGATGGCATTGATGTCCTATCCGCAGTAACAATGATGGTTTGTCCTTATCCGCCACTTCAGACGCTTCATCATCGTTGTCGTCGATGACTGCTGCTGTCGGTTGCCATCATCTGCTGCTTCCACTGGAGTTGACGCGCCCAAGTACATGGACTGCTGAGGGGATGAAGACGAGGTGATATCCTTGGGGTGACGTCGTTGATACACATGTTGCCCCCAGATAGACAGCTTCTGTGTTCCGTTTTGCTCTTGAGGCACGCCCAGCTCTTGACCTCCTGCTTTCCGCTTACTTGGAGGAGGTGCGTCGACAAATTCTTTGGTGTTGAGAAGTGGTGATGGTGATGGCGGCGGTTTTGTAAGAAGTGGGTGGCAGGTCAGCACCTAATTTAGTGTGGCAAAAACAGAAGATAAAAGTCGGAGAAGGCAAGGACAGAAGAGAAGAGCTTGAAGGCAAACCCTACTGAGATCTGCTACCCATTTCGACTCGGGGACTCTCTCAGTTCATCAGCTAGATGAGAGATCTGGCTCAAAACCGAGACGAGAGGTGCTGAAATGGTCTAGTTGGTTGCCGTTCCTTCCTCTGGGCGCAGGAAAGAACGAAAAAAAGATAAAGATCACAGTCTGTCAATCTTCCCGCAAGGTACGGTCCACCAACCTGCTGGCATGTGTGTAATAGAATCTTGCACGACCCACACGCTTGCACGTCTGATGGGGCTACTTGGATGAAAAGCTGCTTGGGGTGAGCAGGGTAACTCATAGTAGTCGCGATAGACGCACGAGACAGGAGGATTATAGGTCAGTGCGTCCACGAGCTGCCGTCCCATCGACTGCGAGCTTGCTCGACCCTGGGCTCTTCTGGTGACTGCGCGGTGCAAGGGCACCAGCTAGACGGGCGACGAAGAACGCGCGTGAGTCCTAGGGCAGCCTCCCGAGCGTCATTTTTCGCATGAGAGTGGACGTGCAGGAGAAGCGCAGGAGCTGCGCCAGATCCGCCGCGCCTTTTGCGTGGCACAAAAGGTCCGACAGCTCGAGGTATCCGCGGCACTGCTCCGGGCTCTACGGGGTCCTGCTCGGGCGCGAGGTCCTCCCTAGGCGCCTCAGCAGCGCGCCTGAGCAGTAGAGGACCAGCTCATTCCCTCGATGAACGAGGGCAGGAAGACGAGAATGTTCTCGATGATCTTCACCGAATCTGCCGCGGAGGATTTGGATACTGCCTGCAACAGCATCAGTGTGCAGAAGCATGGAAGGTGAGATCGCACCAAGTACCTTGATGAGGGTATCTATCAGCGCATCTTCTTGCTCGACCCTGCAGCTGCGCGCGGAGGGGCTTCCGGGGGCTTGTCCGGGGGACCTGTGCAAAGGAACACGACGACGAGCGCCTCCAGGCACTCGTGGATGGTCTTGTCTTCATCTTCCATGGGGTTGTCTGAGGGCACGATTTGGTTGCAGAGGACACCAAGGGTGACCTTGGAGTCAAGCTCGAGGTGTTGTATGAGCACCATCTTGATCACCACGACCTCCTCTGGTTCATCTGTAAAGGTGATAAAACCATCGACAACATTAAAAACGTACAGCAGGGACAAAAGAAGACCAGGTGGGAACGTACCGCTCTGTAGCAATTGCACCAAGACGCCTACATTCTGCTGCAACCATCTGGGCTGCTCCTCGGACATGCGAACGACAGCCTTATGCCCCTTGATTTGTATCTGTAAGATATAATAAAAGAGTCAGCTGATGGACAGTGCATTATGTTGCCCTCACGATGCACATTGAGGTCCTGATCAAGGGTCATACACGGCATTAATAGCGTCTTTCTCGAGATCTGGGAACACCTTGAAAACTTGGTGATATTGGCGACCATGCATCTGAGCGACGAATGGTGGGAATGGGGGGGCTTTATCGCGCAAGTTTTCTCCGCTCGGCGGACATGAACGGGACGGTGAAGCCGTGACATCTATATAGTACGACACCTTCCAGTCACCAAAGCGCACTAGCAGGTACGAAGCACGGCTGACCTTCGTAACTCAGTATCACCGATGGGGCCCTATCCCACTCATCCCACTCCAAGTCAGCGACCTATTCTCCGTTCATTTCGTAGAATCAGCTCTCTGCCATCCAAGTTACCGACAGTCCATTGCAATCGACAATGTGTCCGCACCATCCCTATCCATCCCCTCGCCTGCAAGAACATCCTCATCATCACCGCCTTCACTACACCAGATGGGACAACACCACCAACTGACTACGACCGAACTAGCTCAGCATAGGCAGTGGCTACCCCCATTTACTTGCGTTTCTTCCTTCCTTCACGCTTACGCCAACACACGTCTCTACCTCTACCTGTGAGCCCCAGCACAGGCCCAGCCAGCGCGTGTCGGACTCACAGGGCCCCGCGGTCATACCCGCTTGCGTTCACCAATTTCCTCGCCTCGTTCACCGTCTAAGTCCTCCATGTCCAACCACATTCGGCACATCGCCTCTTCCTCCCTCGCTTTCTCCCTGACATTGCCACCACCTATCTTCCCAAAGACCAGTCCCCCATGCCCTCAAGATTCGTTGCTCCATGTGAGCGCGACAATCAGCTGCACCACAGCTCACCTCTGTCTCGAAGGGCCGCACATAGCCGGCGATGTCAGCCACTCCTCGCGATGGGACCTGATAACGACTCGATAGGGTCTGTTTACACCAGCTAACTAGTGCTAGTAGAAGATACAGAAGCAGGTGAGTAGATTCCAAGTCTACCTACTTGAATATCGGCCTCCGAACCCGGCCGCATCACCAACCCCTCGCCTGTCACCTCCAAGTCTAACTGCCTTTCCCTTTCCTCGCACGATGTGTCGAAGACGACCCGGCAGCCCGCTCACTGGCACGAGCCTCGATCCTGAAGGCCTGAAGAGTCAGCTGAAGGCGCGTCGTCGTTGCCCTCGGCCCGCGTGACCGCTCTTTCGGCTTGCTCCCACCTCTCTCCCACCCTCTCCCTCGCTATCAGGGACGATGGAGAAGGGCCTGACAGTGCTCAAGGTTGGGACGATTTCCTGATAGAATATGAGATGGTCGGTCGACCGCAGGGATGAACACCAAATTTGATTCAGACTAGATAGACTCTACCCTTGTGCCGACATGCCCGTAAAAGAGCTACGAGTAAAACTGACGCTATCCATGATGCATGATATGTTGATGTTGAGTACGACGAGGTCTGGACCAATAGACAAAAGTGGTTACGTAGATGTATCGCATTGACAACCAAGAGTGCGCCCTCCTTTTCTAGCCCCCTTCTGTTTGCCTGCCAGACCCTTGACCTTGACAGTTGTGGGAACATTCCGGCGTGAGTCCAAAGTTGCGTTATCGTGTACACCTCGTGGTCACCTAGACGCTCGAACCGAACCCTCACTCTACCCCCCTCACAATAACCTCCAGAACACTCTTCTACCCAGTATGGCTGCCGCACAACGTTTGGAGCACGGGCAAATATCTTCAAATTCGTGCGTAGATGGCCACTATCCCGTACTTACTTGATCCTAACCCACCACTCCAGCCGGCGTCCCTCACCATCGCGAAATCCAGGAGGAGGGTGCGTCAATTCCCTTTCTTGTCTTCCGATACTCGGTCAGGAACTGCCTTTGGACAGCCCTCGACACGCCGAGCCGCAGGAAGGCCCATCCCAGCTCCGTGTTGACGTGACGGGTATGCACTCAAAACCTGACCCGTTGATTCCCCGATAGTATTTAATTTATTCTTTAGTCCTCCGGGCAGAAAACGTTCCTCGTCTCAAGAATGTTTTTGGCCAAAAGTTCTTTGTTACTGTCGCCAGTCAGGCGATAAAAAAGAAGACGCCGAGTGTTCCGGCGAAGAGGCGTACCGCGAGGTGGGGCGAGAGTCTTGGTGCATTGTGAGCCATCCAAGTCCCTTTTTGGTCCTCTTCTTCGGCTGAGAGTTCTGTTCAGCATTCTACAACCGTCTACACCTCTTATATTGCGTCTTCATGCGGAGCGGTTCGCACGTCGAGATATCCATATCGCGGCGCATGAGATGATACCTGTCGAGTCCCAAATCGGTTCGTTTCTCATTAGAAACCTCGCTTGTTCGACTACCTAACATCTCGCGTGATAGACACACCTTTTGTCCTCACCAATGGCGATGGACAGGGTGGAGAGTCGGTCACGCTTTATCTGACAGTCATCGTGTCACCAAACACAACTTCCGGTACGACCTTGCCCATCAACGCCCACATTATCCGATCAACCACGATCAACGACTCGCCTTCTGGAGAAGCTGAGGGGCCCTCTGTGGCCCAGGAGTCCACAAATCCCACACGATCCACCATCACCACCGGCTCCGAAACTCTCTCACCGCCTACTGATCGCCTTCCCAGCGAGATGAACACCCCTATCCCGCCAGCTGCCGATCGACGGGGATTGTCACCTGTCGGGAGTACTCTCGATGGCGCCGGCGAAGCTATGGCGACAATGAATCTATCGAATAAATGGGAAGGCGCCGTTGGGAGGATCAAGTGGGTGATGGATACTGTGAGCCCGGTTGCAGATGTGCGTTATATCGTTCGTTCTTTTTGCCAATCCTTGACCAAGGCGGATTTTGTGTTCAGCTTCACCCGTATGCTAAAATGGCATTTAGTCTACTTTTTGCGATTCCCAAGGTGATCTGTTTGCGCAATTGTTGAATTGAGATACTCATGCTATGTTTATTTTGGGTGCTAGACCCTCCTCGAACAATTTCAACGCGACGACAACATCGGAACGTTACTTGACGCCATGCGAGATGCGTTTAATTTCGCAAACCAGGAAGACCGTTTCAAAGCGATCGGACCTGATTCGAGGCAGGCGCAAATCCTTACGCTCATGTTGCAGCATGTCTGTAATTGCTGTGACTTTATTCGGTCATACGCAGAGGATTCGCAACTATGTACGTAACCTTTACCCATTTCAGCTGCCGACGTAAACATGAGGTTTTCAGGGAAGCGAATATTGAAGAATACAGGCAGCCAAGTCGACAAGAAGATCGAGGACTTCCGCGCGACCCTTCTCGAACACCGAAAGGCTTTTTTGGACGAGGCTAGTATCACGACAGAGATAACCGCACTCCAAATTCTGGACGATGTGGGAATCATTTCGAGTCAGCTCGACGGGATGGCTACCCAGCTGAAGTGGGTGTCTAGCCAAGTTTCAGATGCCGGTACGTATTTCTGATGGCTTGAACGTTATCGATCTGACAATCGTTATAGAGCTGGATAGAAAAATCGGAGAAATCCCATATGGGACAGGTTCACGATTCACGCCTGGCAAGGGCTGTCTTACGGGGACACGCACGGCGTTTCTGGACTTCATCGACAATTGGGTGAACGACCCCGGTTCGGAGCGTTGTCTGGTTCTTTTCGGGCAAGCTGGCACGGGAAAGTCATCGATCGCGCACGAGATCGCACGTCGCTTCGACAAAATCCATCGTCTTACGTCATCGTTTATCTTTTTACGGAAGGAGCAATCCAAACGAGAGGCTTATCACCTGTTCACGACTCTTGCTCGCGATCTCTCCGACCGCTATCCTTCGTTTAAAGCCGCGCTGGGAAGCGTCGTAAAGGATAACTCCTCTCTTCGAGCTGGAACCCGTGACTACGGCACCCTGTTTGAATCCCTTATCCTGAAATCACTGAAGGATCTGCACATCGTTGGTCCTATTCTTGTCGTAATCGATGCCTTGGACGAAAGTGGGGACGTAGCTAGTGAAAACGGTTTACACAAATTTCTTGCCGAAGCCATTTCCAAACTTCCGCCAAATTTTCGTGTACTCATCACCTCGCGACCTGAGCCCGCCATCGAGTCTGCGTTCGTCGAAGGCATCGAAATCAAATACATGGATGATACTAAGCTGGCTGCCACGACGGATGACGACATTCTCGCGTTCCTCCAGAGCAAGCTTCCTCCAGACGTCAAAGCCTATGGCGACGAGCTGACAAAAAGGGCAGAGGGTTCGTTTCAGTGGGCAGCGGTCGCGTGTGGATACATCTTAAACCCTCCCGAAGTTTTTGGCTTCAGCAGGAAGGATTGTATAAATCACCTTTTGAAGCGCACTGCGGATCGCCTTGAACCAAGTCTTGGACAAGACCCATTGGACAAATTGTACAAAGAAGTCCTGGAAGGATACTTCACTCACGAGATCTCACAGCGACGTTTTCGCTCAGTCGTGGGACAGCTGATTGCCTCATTTGAACCCCTCAGTATCCGCTCCTTGACCACTCTGCGACACGCCTCCGACACTGACTCGGACGGTGATGCCGTCGTTATGTTACTCCGTCACCTAGGCTCGTTGTTGAGTAATGTCAATTCACCCGACGAAAACCTTCCTATCGTTCCCCTCCATACATCATTCCGCGATTTCCTCACAACTAAAGAGAAGAGCGGCAATTTTTGCGTCGACCTTCGTGACGTTCACCATCAATTGGCGCATTCCTGTTTCGATTTACTACTCAAAGAGCTCAAATTCAACATCTGCAATCTGGAAACGTCATATCTCGCCAACAAAGATGTCACGGACATCAGCTCCCGCGTTGATAAATACATCCCACCTGCTCTGTCGTACGCGTGTCGTTTCTGGGACGATCATATGGAACATATTGGTTTCGAAATGGATCTGTTTGGAAAACTTGAAAGTTTGTTCGAGCAGAAACTTCTATTTTGGTTGGAGGCCCTCAGCTTGACAAGCGATATGCGTCTTGCCTCCGCAGCGTGCTTGGCTGCGAAGGTGTGGTTAGCCTCTGATGAAGTCGGTAAACAAGGTGTACGTACAATTGTTGATTCGACGAAGGCGGACAACTAATAGCTACGATATACAGGTTTCTCATGCGGATCTAGAGAAATTGAGGTGGTTGGTCAATGATGCGTCTGTATTTATACGGCATTTCGGGATGGCCATG
Source organism: Lactarius sanguifluus (assembly GCA_021527775.1). Lineage (NCBI taxonomy): Eukaryota > Fungi > Basidiomycota > Agaricomycetes > Russulales > Russulaceae > Lactarius > Lactarius sanguifluus. The sequence continues at coordinate 101,040 of JAKEYF010000090.1, forward strand.
GCGAAGAGTGCTCCACATATCTATGTTTCTGCTCTACCATTTGCGCCGTCTGGTTGTCCTGTCTCTGCACGTTATTCCAGCCCATTTCCTCGAATATTACGCGTGGAACGTGGGCGAATTTCTCACTGGCCATCATCGGAGATGGTGATTCCAGATCCTGGCGACAGCGTTCTTTCCGTTTCGATCTCATCAGACGGCCAGCGGATCGTCTCAGGCTCTTTCGATCTCACAATTCGTGTGTGGAACGCCAGCACGGGAGAGACGGAGGCGGGCCCATTTACCGGTCACACGTCTTGGGTCAATTCTGTGGCATTCTCGCCAGACGGCCAGCGGATCGTCTCAGGCTCTTCCGATCGAACAATTCGTGTGTGGAACGCCAGCACGGGAGAGACGGAGGCGGGCCCATTTACCGGTCACACGAATTCGGTCAAATCTGTGGCATTCTCGCCAGACGGCCAGCGGATCGTCTCAGGCTCGGATGATGGAACAATTCGTGTGTGGAACGCCAGCACGGGAGAGACGGAGGCGGGCCCATTTACCGGTCACACGTCTTCGGTCAGATCTGTGGCATTCTCGCCAGACGGCCAGCGGATCGTCTCAGGCTCTTGGGATCTCACAATTCGTGTGTGGAACGCCAGCACGGGAGAGACGGAGGCGGGCCCATTTACCGGTCACACATCTTCGGTCAATTCTGTGGCATTCTCGCCAGACGGCCAGCGGATCGTCTCAGGCTCGCACGATCTCACAATTCGTGTGTGGAATGCCAGCACGGGAGAGACGGAGGCGGGCCCATTTACCGGTCACACGTCTTGGGTCAATTCTGTGGCATTCTCGCCAGACGGCCAGCGGATCGTCTCAGGCTCGAACGATCGAACAATTCGTGTGTGGAATGCCAGCACGGGAGAGACGGAGGCGGGCCCATTTACCGGTCACACATCTTTGGTCAATTCTGTGGCATTCTCGCAAGATGGCCAGCGGATCGTCTCAGGCTCGGACGATAGAACAATTCGTGTGTGGAACGCCAGCACGGGAGAGATGGAGGCGGGCCCATTTACCGGTCACACGGATTCGGTCCATTCTGTGGCATTCTCGCCAGACGGCCAGCGGATCGTCTCAGGCTCTTTCGATCTCACAATTCGTGTGTGGAACGCCAGCACGGGAGAGACGGAGGCGGGCCCATTTACCGGTCACACGTTTTCGGTCAATTCTGTGGCATTCTCGCCAGACGGCCAGCGGATCGTCTCAGGCTCGAACGATCTCACAATTCGTGTGTGGAACGCCGGCACGGGAGAGACGGAGGCGGGCCCATTTACCGGTCACACATCTTCGGTCAATTCTGTGGCATTCTCGCCAGACGGCCAGCGGATCGTCTCAGGCTCGCACGATCGAACAATTCGTGTGTGGAACGCCAGCACGGGAGAGACGGAGGCGGGCCCATTTACCGGTCACACGTCTTGGGTCAATTCTGTGGCATTCTCGCCAGACGGCCAGCGGATCGTCTCAGGCTCGCACGATCGAACAATTCGTGTGTGGAACGCCGGCACGGGAGAGACGGAGGCGGGCCCATTTGCCGGTTACACGTCTTCGGTCAAATCTGTGGCATTCTCGCCAGACGGCCAGCGGATCGTCTCAGGCTCGCACGATGGAACAATTCGTGTGTGGAACGCCAGCACGGGAGAGACGGAGGCGGGCCCATTTACCGGTCACACGTCGTCGGTCAATTCTGTGGCATTCTCGCCAGACGGCCAGCGGATCGTCTCGGGCTCTTCCGATCTCACAATTCGTGTGTGGAACGCCAGCACGGGAGAGACGGAGGCGAGCCCATTTACCGGTCACACGTCTTCGGTCAATTCTGTGACATTCTCACCAGATGGCCAACGCATCGTCTCGGGCTCGGCTGATCAAACAATTCGTATGCTGAACGCTACGACAGGAAGTACCGAAACTAAAAGCCACGTCGACTTTACTAACCACTCCGTGATCAATGAGGAGGGATGGATATGCGGTAGTGAAGGTGAACTCCTAATGTGGATCCCGCAAGTACATAGAACAAGTCTTCATCGCCCGAGTACTATCTGGGTTGCTGGCGAAAACGAGACCCGCCTCGATCTGTCGACTTTCGTACATGGGCAGAGTTGGACCACTTGTATTAACGCCTAGATAGAACCGCTACAGTAACCCGTTGATTTTCTTTAGGCCGCCCGAACTGTGACGCGACGTGCTTCAGCTGAGAATGGTTTATTGAGGCAGTACACGCTGACAACTCAGTCACAGGCAAGGTGTCGACGCTTTGCCTTGCGCTTTGCCCACCAAGTAACATGAGTTCGTCGAGCGATTAGATCGCCGACACACACATTCAATAGCTGGAAAAAGTAACTGATTCGTCACGAGGCCAGCGGCCGTCTCCCACTGTCCCTCATGTGAACCGAATGACAAAGAACATGATCAAAAACGCGATCGCGACGACGACGACGCTCGATATCGTCAGACACGTCGTTCCGAGTGCCTTCCCGCGGTGATCATGCACCCGCACCCGTACCTGGTTCGCCACCTCCAGGTTCGCGCCCACCATCTCCTCCGCAGCGCGCCGGAGAAGTGCTCCGCGTTCCGCCGCATCTGGCTACCAGCTCCTTCTGCAGCGCCGTGTTGTGCTGCAGCGGCGTAGACGTAGACTCTGTGTTGCGCGCCGGTCGTGGACGCCGTCTGGTCTGGTGGAAGAAAAGCGCGGGACTCGTCGTCGGTCGAGCCGAGGAGCAGGTCCACGTCCGCCTCAGCTGCGGCTGCTGCAAAGGCCTCCGCATCCTCAGTGGTGAGGAGACCTGATGGGTGAAGGTAGTGCAGGACGTTGGACTGTTAGCGGATCAGGTTTTCGGGTGACAGATGGGGACGGGTGCAGTACGGCAGGAAGGAATAGCTCTAGATGCGAAGGCTCAGGCCTCAGGAGCGACCTGCTGTCATCGACAAGGGAAATTGACGAAGGGATTCCAGCATACAATGGCGACGTACTTCGTTGGCGAATAGCATATAAGCGCCCAGGCTGTCCAGCAGGCCATGAATGCCCGCAAGGCGTTTCCCGAGCTTTCTGCGCATTCAACTGGTCGGTGCCAATGTAACCTTGTGCTTGGGTTTCGAGAATGTGGTTAAGAGCACTCCACTGGATGGAAAATTCCCTTTTACAGTTGACAAAATTTAGGCATATCCTATAACAAAAGGCATTTTTTATCCACAATTTTCACCATATAAAATGTTGATAAGGCAAATAAATATTGTCAATACAATTTCAGAGTACAATATGTAGACAATATAAATATACTTTTCCATAATATTGTCAGAGTATTATAAAGGTTTTATTATATATCTTGTTAAAATGTTTTACAGGTAATATGTTGATAAAATGTGATAGCACATCATTTTGTCAGTCAAAAATGGTATGAAAAAATGAAGACATAATTTTGCAACTTGCATAAATACCTCACACAAGAAATTCATGGCCAGTTATTTAACTTATATCATGGCAATTGTGAATGGTAATATCTTGAATGGGTTATAATATTTTTTCCCAATTTTTATTGGGTAATAATTTTAAATCCTGTCATCATTTTCCCACAAGAGGACAGTATAACAAAATTTTATCAACAAAACCAAGATTTTGCATGCATTTTCCAAGCAACACTTGGCTAGACAATATAATGTGTTTCACAATGGCCCAGAGAGCACAGAAGGGCAGGAAAGTGTAAAAGTTGCTAGAAACTGCAAAAAGCGTGAATTTACCAGCCATGGAGAGTGCTGGCATATCAACAGCATATGTTCTATGTTGCATACTACTAGTACTAGTACAAGTAGTTATGGGAATGCCCCCCGCCGCGTCACTGCCATCATAGACCTCACTCCCCTCGTGTCAAGTTGTTGTCGGCCAGTGTGTCGGTGTCGGTGTCATTGGCATTGTCCTTGCTGCGTGGTCCTGAGCGCTGTGTGGGGTGGCATTGCTGCAAGTTGGCGATGTCTTTTGCGCGCCGTGTTTGGGTAGCGTCACGGCAGGGCTTGCGAGAAACGGGTTGGTGTCGTAGCGGGTCTTCCACACCGGGTTGGGGGTGGCGTCATAGCGGGTCTTGCGCATTGCGTTGGGGGCGGTCTTGAGTGTCGGGATGGCGCAGTGTCGGGGAGGGTCTTGTGCGGCGTGACGAGGCAGTGGTGTTGGTGGACTGGTGAAGGGTGGAGGCGGGGCCGATGTGTGGCGAGGCAGCGGAGGCGGGACTTGCGAGGCTTGACAAGTGAGGTGCGGGACGTGCTTCTTGCATGTGCTGGAGAGGCAAGGTGTGAATCCGTCAGAAATGATGTGAACCAAGACAAACAAACAAAAACTTATCTTGATGCACTGGGCAGAAACCCAGTTCGTGACCATCTTGGTCGCGGGCCTCGTGTCGTCGTTGTCGGTGTCGTTGCAGCCATCGTCACCGCGTTGTCAGTGTCGTTGCAGCCATCATCACCACGGTGTCGATGTCGCCGGTTGTCGTCGGTAGGGACTTGCACGCCATGTTGGTAATAGCGTCGGGGAGGGGCTTTCGCGCGGCGGGGTCGTGGTCGTGGACTTGCGTGTGGCGAAGGATGGAGCGGGGGCCATGGCTGGCGAGGCGGCGGCGGCGGCGTGGGCTATGACATCAGTGAGAAACGATGTGAAACAAAAAAAATAATCTTGATGCACTAGCCCAGCTTGTCATCAGCCGCGTGATCGTGACCATCGTGGTTGCAGTCGTAGTGCAGCGGCGGATGTGGAGGCTGACGGGTGGATGGAGGCGGCGGCGTCGTAGTGACTCGCATGCCTGCAGATGGTGGTACGGATTGCGTACCGAGAATGATGGCGATGTCAGCAAGTATCGCGGACTAGTTAGAGAAGAAAAGAAACAGCTCACGAATAGTCAAGGGCTAGGCGAGTGAACCCGAGAGCGAACGAGACGAGTGACGAGAAAGATGCGATGAGGCGATGAGATTGTCCTTCGAATGCCCTTGATTGTGCCCGACTCCCGAGACCATGCAGTGAAAAGCGGAAGACCAAGCGCTGAGTACATGTAGATAATAGAAATTCGGCGGCTAAAACAAACCGAAGTGTGTAGTGAGGTGAGACATAGTGGCATAGGGGCAGAGACAGTGAAACGCGGGTGAAGACGAGACGAAACAGAAAGGGGGCAAGGTACGAGGTGGCAGGACGAGTAGCGAGGGACACGGTGCCAGGACAGAGGAGCGGCGTGGCCGTAGTGGTGTAGCAAGGTCGAGGGTTCGAGACCGAGATAGGCAGAATGAGAGCGAAAACCGGCAGTTGGGGGCCAGCTAAGGGGCCAGCCGCGAGCTATCCTTACTTACACCATCAGCTTGCTTTTGCTCTTGTGGAAAGCTGAAAGGAAGAGCTCTATGCACGCAGCGAGACTCGGATCTTCGTGATGTGTACTCATTGCGTTAGCCGGTAAGCATGTCCGCCAGTTGTCCGCCAACCCCAAAATATGCGGCAACACGGACCGGATATCCGGGAGATAACCGCTAAGCAAAGCCGCTGCACGCACAAGACTGTCCGCTTTCGGCTAACCCCGACTGAGAATTTGACAGAATTTTATCCGCAACACACAGTCCCTCACTTGACAGCTAAGCAAGCCGATAATACCCTCAGCGCATGGCTGGCCAGGTAAATCTGTCCTTTACACATTTTAGTTCCTTTCGCACCGCTCTGGCAGACCGGACGATTCCGCGCTTCGGCTGATTTCGATTTCAGGCCTTGTTTCAGGCAGTTTTCAGGCAGTTTTCGGGCATCGGCCTTTCCGAGTCCCTCTCGCCTGGCGGCCTCGCTTGGTTGCATTTAGACAGATTTCCCTGCTTCCCGTATATACACTTCCTGTATCTATCTCCACGCCCCAGTTAATTTCATAAAAGAATGTAAGAGAAGCGACCTAAAGCCGCTAAGGGGGGAGTCGAGAACGCGAGCGTGAACGAGCGAAGACTAAGCGAAAACAAGCAGCGAGACCGAGACAGCGAGTGCCCACAGTAGGGCCTAACTTCGATCCGAGTCACGCCAGCACGAAACGAAAAGGGGGAAATTAACATTTTCGAGCCAAGAACACTGGGTTAAACACATACGAGCTGTATACGACGCATTCCGAAACGAAAATATGAGGGAGACAGTGGGGAACAGAGGGTAAGGTAAGAGAGAGCGCTGACTAGAGTATAGTGAATATAGGGTAGAAAGACGGTGATTGGTCATAGAAAGTCGAGACAAAAGAATAAAAGAATGTGGGCGGCGCGGGCACGAGAGGCGATATCAGATATCTAAGTAAAAGGAAACGATGACAGGGTAATACGAGAACAAAGTAATCGAGACACGATGACGCATGACAATACGAGTCCTTCCACTAAATCCTACAGTGAGCGCAATGATCTGCGCGACCTCTAAGGGCATCTTGAGGATGCCGAAGGTTGAAAGGGATGGGCAATGCGACGAAAGACAGGGAGGGATGGACAAAGGATGGCACGAGGCGCGGCCTGTCTTCGAGTGCCTACGAGCCATTTGCGAGGTGGTTCGGCGTTGGCGTACATGACGAAGAGAGGCGATGGAGAGCGAGGGAGAAAGAGATAACGGACGAGGAGAGAGAGAGGGGGAAGGCATGGAAATCGAAGGCGAGGTGCGAGCTGGTGCGAGACGAGAGACGATATGAACTGACAGTAAGCCACTGGCACGCGTTGCTTAGTGGTCGGTCCGTGTTGCCGCATCTTCTCGGATCTACGCCTACCGAGACACCTATAGTTCTTCGTCGGTGTCCATAGCGCGGAGTGCACGGGCTTCCTTTCTTTTTCTGTGTTGTGTTCTCGACCCTGGTTAGTGAGTCAACATCGTCATCATCTGCTGAACCTCTGGAACGTCGCACCACCAGACTTAGGTGCAGAATTCCCACCCTTTGGCAACGGAGGTTTACGTGGGTCCGATGCATTCCTGTATCTGTGCGCTAGTCTAAATCAAAGTAAGGCGGGACTTGAAGACACAAAGTTCACGTGAACCGTGAAGGTATTTCACGTACTGTTCTATCCCAGGAGGTAATTTGAGATCCACAGGCTTGCGTATCTTGAGCTCTTGGCGCTCGTACTTGTCGAGCGTGTCAAGCCACTCAGGTTGATAGAAATTGCGTGGCAGGTTGCGGACGGGCTCCCTGTTCTCTACCCTGTTGGAGTCAATTCGTATATGAGGGAACTTTCCAGGTCTAGGCCGCCCATCGCTTGTCCAATGAGACACTAGTACCAATGCGTCCAGTATGCGCAACACCCTCGTAACTTCATCAGATCTCCAATTCAGTTTGCGTACCACGTAGCGCCGGTGACCACCCGTGTGATCCGACTCGTCTCCACTCATTCCTTCTGCCCCCAATTTGTCCAGGTGACAGGCGATGTCTCGCAATTCCTCATATGCGGCGAGAACTTGTCCTCGTCTTTGGGCAATCTGCGCAACGACGTTCAGCGTGAGAATCGATGGTTATGAGTGGAACGCTAACCCCCTGTCTGCGCGTTCGACGAGCACTTGATGAATGACGCTCGGCGGCATCTGCCCGCGTTTTGTTGGAGCCAGCTTTGATGCGCTCATACTGGTTCTTCAGTGTACGCAAATGGACCTTGAAACACGCCGCCAGGTCTTCGTGCTCGAACGGACAGCGGTCACGGCCTTTCTTCTTGATGTACGTTCTCGCAAAGACGTCAGCGGCACGACCGTTCCAACGACATGCAAGGGACCCAACCAGTTGGACACGAAAGTCCTTTCTGGTAGGGCCACCTATATTTCGTTTCTCAAAACGCTGGAATTCTTTCTTGGATGGTAGCGAAAATGGCGATTGTCTGCTTTTCCTTCCCATTAAGCCCATTGCAAATTTTCGGACCTCTGTCTATCCACGTGGAGGCTTATACGCTTTTCCAGGCGAGAGAAACAACCAACATACCTTCATCTTCAGGCTCTCCTGCGTTTGATGCTTCGGGAGCAACGATCTTGCCTTTCGCCTTCCTGGGCCAGTGCGTACTTCCCTGACTGGTGATGACATCGTATCGTATCCTAACCTAGCGCCAGAGAGCATGTGCTCTAAGAACATCCGAGCATCGCCTTTTGTACAAGGCGAATCCTGGGAGTAGACGAGGCAAAAAAAAACGTTATTCACTACTATGGTGTAAATATGTCGTGAGCCGGAAGGCGCACCTGGGGCTGCTTCTGGACATGATTTATATCCCGAACCTTGTGAGTCGTCAGTTACGATTCAGAGAAGTAGGGAAGTAGTCTGGATGACTTACAAGCGAGGACAGGAGCGTCTTCAAGTTGCGACCGACGTTCTCCCGAGATGGTACCGAGCTGCTGGGCCGCGCACTTTCGGTCTCGTCATCTCCGGCGGCACTGTTGCCCTCAAAGAGGTCAAACATTTCACCACTGTCTTCTATGCCGCTGGCCTCGGTATTGCCGTTCTCCGGACTCGTGTCGCCGCTTGGGTCACTGTCTCCAGGATCACTGCTCCCCCCCATGGTGATGTCCTCTCCATCGCTCTTCTCTTGGTGATCGTCGCCTTCCGTGCCGCTGTCTTCCTCGCTGCTTCTGTCTTCCTCGCTGCTGCTGTCTTTGCCTGCCGCATCACTGTCTTTGCCTGCCGCGTCACTGTCTTCCTCGCTGACATTGTCTTTGCCTTCCGTGTCGCTATCTTCATCTTCACTTTTCGTATCGCCGTCTTCCTCGCTGCTGTTGCCTTTTCCTTCCATATCGCTGTCTTCCTCGCAGTTGCTGTCTTCGCCTTTCGCATCGCGGCCCTCCGAGTCCATTTCGCTGTCTCCCTCACCAGCTGACCCCTTATCGTCGGTGAAGTCAGGCATGTCTTCATCTCTCTCTACTAAGCTTTCCGTATCTTCGTCGAGACTTTCAGAGATACTACCTGCCCGGTGAATCCCAGACCACTCATGGGCATCGAGATTGTCATCGCCAGTGGGGGTAGATCCTTCTCTGCTGGCCACCTGTGTAGGTTACAGTGCGTCGAAAATAAATAACGAAAATAAAAACGGTGGAATTACCAGCAGCACATACCTCACTGTCGGACAGTGTAGTCCACACTGAGGCGGATGCGGGGTTATCTGGTGTCGATAACTTTGGCCCAGCAGAGCCAGCATACCTAACATCACCCTTTAGGGAATCGTTTTCGTTAGTCAGCGCAAGAATACTACTGCCGAAATCACGGACCCCAAATTCACGTCGAAATATAGGTTTATAGTTTGCAGGTTTGTTGTCTACTGTGTTGACGTTTGTGATGCACTGCTGCCGTTTTGTCTTTCTCTGAGAGATCGACTGGGCACTCGACTGAGAGACAAAACACCTTGTAGACGGCGCCGAGTATCGATGTGAAAGGGAGTGGCAAGCCCAGTGAGCTTTGATCGTAATTTTTTGGGATAGCGTGGGACTTTATTCTGCTGAGAGACTCGGTTTCGCTTTACAGGTTTTGCACCCCGCGTAGTAAGGATTTTCTTCCGCGGACGGGGTCTAGTCACTGGCATGACAGTATGGGTTGATGATCCTGAGCCTGAGTCGCTGCCCGACGAGTTTTGCCTATGTCCAGGTGTGGAACATGATGTGGGAGATAGCTGAAGAGAAACAAGTGACTCAGAGCGGAGACGGGGAGTGAGAGACATAACCTGGGTGTAGTGGTAAATGGTTTGCAGTACGATATTAAAGCGAAAGCAGCCTGTACCGGCGTGCCACTGGCACAGGCAGAGCGCTTCATTTCCAAGTCATCGTTACTGATTGGAATTGTAGGGTCTCAACAAAGAACAGGGTTCACCACGGGGATACAAAGGCAACAAAGGGAGCTCTGGTGACCACAAAAGCCGAGCCACGCAACGTAAGGTCGCGAGTTCTTTGTCAAGCCAGATATGAGGCATCGGCTCACCGGACTAGCGCCAGCGCATCAGGAAGGACGGCCAAAGCCGGTGTGCGGCGGTCATGCTACTCCCCTCTGAAGCAATGCCCCTCATCCGCAGACCAGACCTACTCGTATTCTCAGTGTAGAGACCACAAGTTGATTTTGAAGTGGAGCAACAGGGCCCGGCAAGGTCTGAGCTTGGGACTCGGATCGGCGCCGCCACCAGGAAATTTAGTGAAAGGTGCCTCATGACAAACCCTTACAGTCTTTAGGCTCGTGACCATACGCATGCATGCTGAAGCGCCGAAGCTTGAAGTCCGCTCTTTGAGATCGCTTAAGTTTATGCTACCTCAGACAAAGCTCAAGACAAACCTTGGTTATGGAACTATGGGAGTTCGTTCAATGTTCAAACTTCAAAACCTGGCTTGTCACCTACTTTGCGCTTCAAGCCCCCCTCTTAGACTTTCCAGCTACGCCATTGCACAAGCCACCCGTGTCGTGACGCTGCCATGTTGCTCTCTCTCCTTGCCAAATTTTTTGGCCGCATATTTGACATACTTATGCAAATGTTGGTATTGTTACCCTCGCGGCTGTATTGCACATACTTATCGGTGATCACAGGGTACTTACGACCTTGATCCAAGCTTTGATCCAAGTCGCCTTGCTCTATCTCATGTTTCATCTCCTCCGGAAGATCATCGAAGAACAAATAGGGAATTTAAGGTGAATTGTTTCTCCCACATGTCGACAATACAGGCTCACGCCAACTATGCTATCTGGTGATTCAAAGGGTCAACGAAAACGAGAACCTGCGGCGCATGCTGGACCTGCTACGCCTCGCATATGAGCTTACATGTGATGGTGCTCCATTGGTGGCTTGCCATCCGGATTATCCTTGTGGTCACTGCGAAGCCTGCTCTGGTGACGGCCAATACAACGATCAAGCCAATGATAATCCGCCTGCTTATGAGTAGTCTAGATTGTATCAAAGCGTTCACATATTTGAGTCTCACCTTGTTTTAAACACTCTTTACAATGACTCTTTAATTTCCATGTGACCTATGTCATCGACCGCAGATCCATTTCATTACGCCAGATTGTCACGTGGCCGAAGTAATGAAAAGCCCCTTCAAAGCCACTGGCAGCTGTGGTGTTGGACAGTCTCTGTGCGAGGCACGATGCCCGCGGAAGACGGATGATGTCGTATGTTCGTCCTCACCCCTTTATTTTCAATCTCTTTGTTCCTTTGATAATATACAGTATCTCCGCTCAATCTTACCAGACCTCGCAACCAACCCAGCATCTCGAGACAAAGGACCGCATGCCATTCGCATCTCACCGGATCTCACCACGAATTCCCGCTACTACCCGAAGTAAGGCCTCAAGTTGGAAGGGCCTGGACGTATTTGGTATGAACTCTGTTCTGACATGTATATAAGCACCCTCCGTTGTGAGCAAGATCTTCTTCATATTGGTGTGTTCTTCTTCCCTGATCCTCTTCTCGTGGCTATCTCCATTGTCACCATCACCAGCGGATTAACACTGTCTTACCTCGATACCTCATCTCGTTCGCTTCAATTGCCCCTCTCTCATTCAAACTCTGCGGCATTCTATCAGAGTATGAATCGGTAGGTTATCGTCCTTCTAAGTCATGGTTATACCATACTCAATAATACACAGCATTCATTTTGCCACCCCCGACGTCACGTTTCGTACGTCGTACACTTGGAATATCCATCGATACACCCTGGAGAAGCCAGCAGTCATTCGTCTGACAGAACCGAGTGTTGGGAGCTGTTTGTGCCAACACTATGTGCGAGTGATAGAACTCACCAACATTCAGCCTAGTTGCACTGGAAGTCCTCGTGGCTGGTGAGCCCGACGACTACTTTGTATTTTACGAGAAAGTTTGTGCCGAGTGGGACTGTATCCGCATGGTGGTACGTACACGAACTTATACCATCACTATCGTTCATTAACACTCCCAAATTCCAGGAAACGTTGACATTCGCGTGGAGTTTGAACTCGAGTAGTTCCATACGGTATGAGCTCACTTTCAAGGACGGTGCCGATTTTTGGTGTTTTCTGTGGCATTTGACCAAGCCGCTACCACATAATTAGCACGTACGGCTCAGCTAGACTCGTAACCAGTTGTTTGAATGAGGATTTATATGGGGTCGCAGAGGAACCTTGTCTCCGGCACAAGATGCAAGCCGGGCTGGACTAGCACACAATGTTGTTTTTGATATGTAGTTTATTGTATGTACAATTACAATCGTTGTAGAGTCCTCCACAAATTGTTCGGATATAAAATTGATTTTGTCGTGAGTAATACATGTACGAGCAGATCGCAGCGGCTCATCTGGCGGTTGTCCGCGCTGGTGACGGGCCCGTTCTTCAGAGGCGCGACCTTGGGCATGGCGAAGCGTTCTGGGTACGGAAACACGTCAAGACAAACATCTTGAGCTTCAGCCGTTCAGCGCAGACGGCTTGACGGGGGAACCGTGGGGCAGCGCGACCTGCCCCGTATTGGGCGATGTGAAACGCGGTGCTTTAGAAGCGGTCCGCGATGTTGCCCGCGCAGAAGAGCAGCTCCCCGGCATCATCGGGTCGCGAGCGGCGGCCTGCACGGCAGAGATATCCGTACTTGACGATGCCAAACTTGGAACTGCACCTGCAGTGGGACAGATACCGTAGTCGACAAATACGAGGTCGGCGACGCACAAGAGGCAGTTGTCGACGCAGTAGGCGCGCACGTGGAGCACCTCGCACGCTCAGAGGTCGCTGATGACCAAGCGAATCTTGTCTGCCTACGACAGCAGGCCATCCGGCACAATAACGACCCAGGATTTTGTCTCGAGCAGGCGTTAGCGAAACTATGACACAAAACCGCACATGGCGGTCGGAAAAGATGACATTCTCCGGCTTGAGTCCAAATGGAGCAAGGGGTTGCAACCTGGATGAAGAGGCTGCCATACAGTAGCCTCGTTTGCCTTGAGGACAGGCTCGTGTATTTTGGGGTTAATAACGGACGCGGACATGCAGGCGGACATCATGATGCAGTACGCTTAGCGGCTTGCTTAGCGGCTATCTCTCGGATATCCGGTCCGTGTCGCCGCCTATGCGCTTCATCGCTTCATAGCAGCTTGCTCTTGGGCTTGCTTAGCGGCTGACACTCTTGGTGCATGTAGAAGGGTTATATATTGCGGCTCCGTCGAAGGTGAACTTTCAGGGGGACTTGGATATGTGATACATATAGCAGACAGTCTGGTTTATCTCCCCGATATCCGGTCCGTGTAGATGAATTTCATCTGTAATTGCACTAGGTGTTCAGAGCTGTTCAGAGCTGTTCAAGGACACTCCGAACAGCTCTGAACACTCCGAACACCTAATTGCATTTACAGATGTTGGGAGTTTGGTGGATATCAGACTCAGACGCAAGATTAGACGGAACGCTCGGCAGCTAACGCAATGAGTGCTCATCACGAGGATGCTGATTATTCCTTTCAGCTTGCAATAAGACAAAAGCGAGCCGGCGGTGTAAGGATAACCCCCCAACTGCCAGTCTGCCACTGCCGATCACCATCATCACATGGCCTACTCATCTGTAATTGCAGTAGGTGTTCAGAGCTGTTTGGAGCCATTCAAGGACACTCTGAACAGCTCTGAACACTCTGAACACCTAATTGTGTTTACAGATGCCTATAGTAGCTCACTGGCCATCGATCAACCTTTCAAGTTCCCCACCCACGTCGCGTCGCCCATATCGCCAATTCCTTTGAAGATGTCAAGTTTACTCCACCCATTCGAGCTTCGGCCATGCTGCCCCTTTGTCTTGGGTGCGGTTTAATTTCTTGTTCCATTTTTGTACAACAGTGCACGCCTTGGTGCACGCGCCGTCGTTCCCCACCTCGGCCTCGGCTTCTTGTGTCTTTCATGTCGCCGGGTGACCTCGCTAACTCGTTCCGCCACCTTGTACCTGACTGTCTCCTTTCTGTTTCATCTCGTCTCCATCTGCGTTTCACTGTCTCCGCTCCTATGCCACTATCCCTGTCCCTCTTGCCTTACCACACAATTCGGCTTGGTTTGGCTACCGGATTTCCATGTATCTACTTTTGCTGAATACACTCACCGCTCGGCAGTCTCCCCCCTTTTCACTGCGTGGTCGTCTCGGAAGTCAGGCACAATCAAGGGCACTCGAAGGACAATCTCGCAAGTCATCGCCTCGTCTTATCTTTCTCGTCGCTCGTCTCGTTCGCTCTCGGGTTCACTCGTCTGGCCCTTGACTATATTCGTGAGCCGTTTCTTTCCTCTCTAACCGCTGCGGAATCCCCTCCACCTTTCGATCTCACACGAACTTGGCTCGCTTCATACAACGGGTTTTTGCTGGATCATTCGTGCTGCATTCAGGGTCTTTCTCATCACTTAATCTCGACCTGTTGTTACAGACTCGCAACCATATATCAACTGCGAAAAGCTCCCCTACCCGCACTTGCGTCCGAACTCTTGTCCGAAATTAAGTCCGCTCATCTTCGAAAAATACAACGCTCCCGTCAAGAATCACCTGTTTCCTGGATAGGCGCCGAAGGGCTGAAGGTGCTTATTCCTGATGCCAAAATCTCGGTCACATATTTGTAAAAAGGGCTTGCCACAAACCCGATCAAGTGGCAACACGTGGACGCATTGCCTGGATATGTTTGTTGGCGTGAATGGTGTGTGAGCGAAGTGACATATCACCTCATCGAGGGATACGACCACTGGATCGCCACGGTCTTCGTAAACTAGTTGTCCTGCTGCAAATATAAATTTGCGATAAGGGTCAAGCTGCGCGTCAGCCGTGTTTAATGGAAGATAAGGCTTGATAACAAAGAAAGGACCATGAGTTGTGCCTTTGATCGGAAGATAGAGTATCATCTGGATCGACCCCGCTGACCAGGGCTGGTAGTGCTCATATTTGAATACGACAAAGCTGTTTCCAGGTGAGTTGGTTTCCACAGAGAACTTCATTCCGCGGTACGCGAAAGATTCCTCCATCAGGCAAACTGATGGGAAATGCGCCGCAGGAACCCCATCCAAAAGGCCGTCCCTTAGCTTCTCTTCTACGAGGGTTGGCAGTGGAATCTCCGTTGCACCCTTTATAATTGGAAGATCAAAGTCTGATGTGAAGGCCCACATATCATTCCAGAATGTCCCACGAGCCTCCGCATCGAATGCCTTTGCGAAGGCCGCTTGGAGATCATGAAAAACCGGTGGTAGATCCGCACTTTGCATCAGGATTCTGACCTCCTGAGACATACAAAATCGAGTCAACATCGTCTCTTCTAGTTCTCCTGGTTGGGTATGAATTAGTGTTAGAAGATACACAAGGGGGGGACAAGCGGGAACTTACCAAATTTGTTACTTGTTTTGATGAATTTCAGCCATCGTATGCAGCGCTCAAATACGAAACAGGCCCAGGCATGGGGTGGACCGAAGTTCTCGAAAAGCCGAGGAAGATGTAGCGATAGATGGTGATTGGGGGTCAAGGCGCTGTCTACGTAAAGCTTTTTTGTCGTCTCCAAATAACGGTGCATGTGTACTTGGAATTGTTTGATGCGCATGGGTGTTGACTTTCGCATCATAGCTAGTTTGCATGCTGTAACGAGGTCCATAAAATTGACGAGCATTTGATGTTGGCGTTCGCCTGGAGACTCCAAACCCCACAGACGCACAAGGGTGACAACGAGGTTAACCGTGCAAGCAGTACGCCACTGGTCAGCGCTAAGCTTTCCGTGCTTCCCATTACCTAGCTCCGGTGGCGCACGACCGATCCAGGAAGGCAGGGTCGTCTTGGACATATCGAGCCAAACTTCTGCCAGAGTTAGCCGCCCAAGGACTACGTGTTCCTTCCGACTCGATTTCCTCCGCGCCTGAGTAGGCCGAGCATTTCCTGAGTCCCCATCTGCATCTCTGGAAACATCCGGGCCGAGAGCCTCCCCCATTTGGGGTTCCACAAAGCTAGAAGGTTCCGAATCGACCTCGTGACCACGAAACGCTGCGGAGGTGAGCTGTGATGGGTCTCTGGTAGTCGTATCGCCTGTATCGTCGGATATAGAGAAGTGGGTTGACTCTGAGTCGTTGCTAGACTCATTTCCGAACACGTCAGACCAATGATCGGAACCGTCTAGAGAGCAACTAGTAGTTGATGCGCCAAAGTGGGGTCCTAGGACGCCTGAGCCTGAGTCATGCTGGATCCTCGAGCTAGGACCCGAGTACACAGATGATGCATTGGTGGGATGGGGTTGATAGGAGTCTGAATCAGCTCTCGGTCGAGCTCCCGTTTGTCGCTACCACCGATATGATTAGCCACCAGTCCGCATTTGTAGAAAGCCAACAGCTTACCATCTTCCACAACTCCCCTGCTAGGACCTGTTTATTCTTCGCCCAGAGTTCGTGCTCGCTATTCGGCGAAGGGCTATCTAGGTCAAGGAGAAGAGCAATCATCAGCCCTTTCCGGAGGGCTTGAATTTTTGAAAATGATGTTGCCGAAGTATATTTATCTCGCCCGTCTTGAAGTTCGTTGCCAGTAGCTAGCTCGTTGCGCCTGGGCTTTGATACGTTGACCGAAGTGTCTGTACTACTAGTATAGCTGGCTACGAGACCCACAGTGGTCTGTTCCGCATCTCGGGGAGACAGCCGGCCATGTTTCTCACGCTTGGAGATGTTTATCAATTCGAAACGAACAGATAGGCAGCTCACTATAGTCGAACTCACATGTTTCAACAAAGCCTCAACAAGTTGTTCTTTCCGCTTTCTAGAATAGCGGATCTCCTTTGTTTCTCTGCATAGTCTGCGAATAACATTAAATGACAGCGCGGCAACGTCCTTATTCGTTCCGTGTTTGAGGACACGGTTCCCGTGCTGGAGTTTGTCTTCAGTAACGGAAAACTTCTTCCTGTCTGGGATCATACGGTAGACATCGTCGTCTACTCGAGAATCCATGCCCCAAATTTCTCTGCAGTGCCTCTTCAGATCACCAAGCAAAAGCAAGTGCATGCAGTCCAGAACAACGAATGTCGTAGGGTCCCAATATGGAAGTCGAAGGAGTTCGCTCCATCGGACGCCGTTTCGATGGTACAACTTCGACCTTTCTTCAGAGGATTGTGCGGCTTTCCAAGCAGAGGCAGATTTCTTGTGTTCTTCATACGTACGAATGGACCAGGAATCTACATCCAGGTTGTCAATGTCGTGGAGAGGTAGCTTGCAAAACGAGCAGAACTGGGTTGCGGAGTGGGACGCTGTCCCAGACATCTGGCGCGCCGCTGGCAGGTCACAGACAACAGGTATAAGTGCCGAAAAACACAGACGCCCCCCAGTGTAGTGCGCTGTTTGTTTTATGAAGACACCTGGATCCCAGAATTGTAAGAGGTCGTCCACTAAAGGTTCTAGAATGTGGTTAATCTGCTCCAATGAAGGCTCAGCGGGACCTGGTATAATACTGACCAGAAACATGTTTTCAACTTGATAGCGAATGTCCACGGGGAGGTTGAGGAGAACCATGTAGATGCTGCTAACGCTGACTTTCTTCCCCGCCTCTTTCATGATGAAGGGATTGAAGCCGTCCATGCATATGCTGAAAACATACCGGCCATCACTGCTGCCCGGTTGTATGAATAGTTCGCCGTCAGGCCCTTTGAAATTCCTGAGAACTTCCCCATCCCATATGTCCCTGCGCTCTAGAGACGTGTTGCAGCAGTCGGAAAAGATGTCACGATCAGCGTGTGCTTCAATGTCTCGTTGGCTAAGCATGTCGGCCAACCAGGACTTCATGTCGTGGTAAAGGAACCTCCGGACGGGACGTCGTTTGGCCTTGCCGCGATTTTTCCTCTTCGAGTATAAAGGGGCCTTGCACATTTCTGAATCTGGGGCAGGTCGATGCGTACATAGGTCTGGGCATTCTGACGAATCGGGGTACAGCTTATAGCATCCTGGACAGCAAACGAAGGGAAGAGTATGGGTACGCAGGTTCAAAATCCCCAAGATCGTCTGTACTTCTAGCGGGATGCTGGACACAATTGCGTGCACCTCGACGGGCCGCTGGGACGTTTGGGAAAGACAGAGATCAAGTATCGTCCGGAAGAGCGAAGAAACGAATCCAGAGTGTTCGATGGAAATGTTAAGAACGAGATGGAGGATCGCTAGACCTAAGAAACAACATAGGACGACAGGGTCTTGTTGTAGATGCCGAGTATCGAGAAATTTCCCTAGAAGGCACCTCAGCCGCCATCCAAATGTCTGATAAATAAATAAATAAAAAGACACACCACCCTCAACAATGACACATTTCCTCTTAACCACGGTTGGTGGAAGGGGGGCCTGGGCTTTCAAGGCGGCTATCTGGCACGTCCACTCCTCTACTTTAGTGGCTTGAACTTCCTGGATTGCCTGCGTGATTTCATCGACCAGGCAGTCTTGGGACGGGTACTTGGCGCTATGGATTGCGAAAGACTGCGTACAAGATGACAGAGAATGTTGTAGCCAGCCTTCATACTCGATCAGCTTCTTGTTTATCGGTGCATCCGGGGATAGATTCAAGTTTTCTCCCGTAGCTTCAAGTCTCGCTGTCGATCGCGATGTATTCAGATCCGGCAGAGAAGCAAAGACCAGTCCTCTGGTCGGGAATGACATGTAGTCCATCCGTCTACGGCGAAGCTCTGAGCGCATTGCATCGAGCAGGTCCTGTAACTCCTGTTCGACTATAAAAAAGCCCATGGGCCACTGTGGACATCGAGGACAGCGAAAAGTACCCACCCGCTCGATCTTGCAGCCGCTGAGCGGGGATTCGTAAGTGCCTTGGTTTCTCTGGCTCTTGCTCTGGCTGCTCAGACGTGTTGGGTGTGGTACGATTATTGGAGCGAGGGTCACGATGAGAGGATGTGCAACCATCATCTGTTGCGTCGCCAAGCCGCTGCTTGATTGTCTCCAAACGACGATGACTGAGGAACTCCTTTTTCCCAACGATACGACCTGGTACTATGAAACTAGTCACAGGGTCCTTCACATTGTATCGGGAACAACTTTCGCAGGTACAGACATGCTCGGGCATCGGACGGAGATCGCGCCTGTGATGGTAGGTTGGAACTTGCATTGCATTGACATTCCGTAATAAGTAGCTGGAGAACAGGAAACCTATCCGTAATCTAACACAATCGACCTGAGTAACTTGACACGCTTGACGAGTACAAGGGCCGGGAGTGTATCATTGGCTACTAGGAATAACAAAGGAAATAACAGAGTTGGTTGACTTCACTAATATTGGTACGCGCAGGTGGGTTATATTTACATGCACATAATAGCTATGATGACAATTTGGAATGACGTGGGTTGGGGAGACAGATCGGTGGCATCGGTGGCATCGTACAAACGGAAGAGGTAGCGCCAACAGAGGTGTCTGCTTCCCTTAAAACGGTTTGGCATTGTCACCGTGGAGTCATGGCGGAAAGCTGTGCTGGTGGTAGTGCTGGTTGCGCTCCCATTCTCGCCGTCTCGATGGCTCTGTCGTATAACTGGGGATGCTACCGTGCGCAAGGTTGAGGTCGTTGAGGGGTGATACAAGGTTGTCAGGTTGTGGCGTTGTGGCAGGGCAGCAGTAGCCACACTTGGTCGGCTTGCGAAATGTGGGCAATTGGCCTTCGATCGAAACGATAAGGCGGTGGCGGAGAGTACAGAGACGAGACCTAAGCATATAAGAACGAAAAACTTAGATGTGAAGCAGAGTCACAATGCGGGGAAAATGGCAAGGAGTTGGGAACGTCAGCAGCGAACCTTTCAACGACAACAACGACAGCATCAGCGACGTGGTGGTAGGAGTGGATGGGGAGCACAACGAGTGGGGAAAAGTGTGGATGGGAGCACAAGGACGTGGGAAGGTCAAGAAGGTGGGTAGTGATTAGATGACAGGCTGGGTCACCTCACAGTGAAATCGAGGAGTGGGGTGGGAAGAGGGTGGGAAGGCCGCAACTCGCATGCGATTATGAGGGCAAGAGAGGGCCAGGGAGACCGCCGCAAGGGCCGACTAGAGAGGGGAAATCAGGAAGAGGAAAAGGGTATGCAAGGGACGAAGGAAGGGGTGACGGTAGAATCGATCGCTTCGACGGCAAGGCGAGGAGAGCAAGGAGGTGGAGGAAGGGGGGCCCCGGCGACGGCGGCTACGGGGAGGCCGGGGACGGTGGGGATGGGGGCGAGGATAGAGGTGAAGTGGCGAAGACGGTGGTGAGGGTGCGAAGAGGGCGGCGGCTACGAGACGGTGAAAACAGGGACCGAGACGGCGACGGCTTTGGCTAGCACGCGAAGACCACAGTGGACCTGAAGCATACAGTATAAGGGCCGAGGTGCCGATGAGTCGATGACTACGATTGCCAGTGTGTGCTGGCTAGCCGTGGCAATAACTTAGCTCGGTGTAAGTTCTCGGCAAGTTGCTGGCCCTGACCGGGGTTGCATCTCCAGAAAAGCCCGTGTACATCGCTCCATGATAGGCAAGATGATAGACAACCAATTACAGTAACTGAGTCATGCAATCATGAGCGCTGACACTGAGGTCGGAGCGCCTAGAGAGCCTGAGAGAGTCGGCCTTTAGAAGCTTTAGATCTTGCTTGGTGTTCTCAACAACCACACCACCTGACAGCAGTCTGATTTCCATCTGGGGTTCGTTTTGACCTTCCAACACTTTTCTGACCCTCAGCTGACCCGCGCCGACGCTTTTTTTTTTTTTACCTCAATTGGCGACATCAAACGCATCATGCATCACGCGTGTCATGCATCATGCATCATGCATCACGCGCATCACGGCTGGTACATTGCACAGTAACACCTATTACAGTAGGCGCCCTTCTACCTTTCTTGTCTTCCCTTATGCTCCGCCTTCGAAGAGAAAGTGGTGGCATCCCATTCACTGCTTCTCAGTTCCGTATTGGCCAACAAAATGCTACCGCATTCAGTACTAGTGTTTGGAAGTCCAGTCTCAAGACTGAAAAAAGACTGAGACTGAACTGGACCAGGACTGATCCGGACCGGAAATTACTAAGACCGATCAAGACCGCTAACCGCAGTCCGGTCTCGGTCTCAGTGCGTTGCCGAAAATTGGTAGACCGGTGTAAGACCGGTCAAGACCGGGCTCAACCGGTCTTTTCTCTTTCTCGCACCTTACTTTGCTCAAAGTAATCTCACATGAAATTGATGTGATAATACTGCCTGAGTACTAGTACATGAAGTAAATACACTAGCTATAGTCATAAAAATCTGTCCGAGTTGTACGAATCATGTCGCGTTCAACTTGAAGTTGTCGTCGTCCGAGTCATCGCCGTCGTCGTCCGAGTTGTCGCCGTCGTCGTCCAAGTTGTCGCCGTCGTCCGAGTTGTCGCTGTCGTCGTCCGAGTTGTCGCCGTCGTCGTCCGAGTCGTTGCCATCGTCGTCTTGAGGTCGTGGTCGTTGATTCGTAGTGGTCGTCTTCTTGAGGTCGTGGTTGTGGTCTTGAAGTTGTTGTCTTGAGGTCGTCGTCTTCATCTTGAGGTCGCAATCGTCGTCTTGAGGTCGTCGTGGTCGTCGTCTTGAGGTCGTGGTCATGGTCTTCAAGTTGAGGTCGTGGTCTTCATCTTCGTCTTGCCGTCGTCGCCTTGCCATCGACTGGCACTTCGCTGTTGTGGCTGGTTGTGCAGTTGAGGAGATTGACCAGAAGGATATAACATGAGCGAAGGAACCGGACAGCGGAATAGTCAGTAAGGTGACTAAGACTCGGCAATCTCCCGGGCCGGGCACGTTCAAGTGAAAGCACGCTTTAGGAAACCGTGATACGGCTTTGCTCAGCGTACACAGGACGGCAACGACAGCAATCAACGACCCCACCAACACCACATACCCGAGGTGGCGACGGCAGTTCAACCACGACGATGCAGGATTGTCTGACGGTGGGGTGAAGACGACAAGGCCGGCGGCGACTACAATAGCGACAGCGAGGCAACTCGACTTGCCTGTCGACTTCATCAAGGACCCGGACAACATGCCAATACTGAACGACACCGACAACAACCCGGAGGCAACAGACGACAACTCGGATGCGACAAGGGACGCGACAGACGACGACACTAGTGCGACCAACAATGACTCGGATGCGACTCGGATGCGACTCGGATGCGACAGATAAGGGGCGACGACAGCGGGGTGGGCATTATAATTAGACTACAGTACAGTACATTGTTCGGTAATTACTACAGTACTAGTGCAACTTGCTATGAGAGTGGTTCTCCTGCCTACAAGACTGGTCTTTACCAGTCGCAAACTGGTCTCAACCTCAACCGGTTGAGACCAGTCTCGTAACCGGAAAAAACCGACATAGACCGGTCTATGTCGGTTCAGTCCGGTTATCTGTGGCTAAGAGATTTCGGAAGACCGGTCTCGGTCTCGGTCTGGGCTCTCGGGGTCCAAAAGACCGGACCAGACCGGACTTTCAAACACTATTCAGTACTAGTAGCGCAGGTACGTCAACAAACTGATGGTAGTTGGCTTATTTTCGCATCATTCCCACGGACCGGACCGCCCCGTACCGCTCCGGACCGACCACAAAGTTTGGACTCCGCCCCAAGCATACATTTTCCCTTGCTTACTCGAGCAAAGAATGCGACAACAATTAGTTAATAGATAACATTATATTAACATCTTATTCTTCAAAGACAACCGACATATATTTATTATTAGCAAATACAGAAAGTCACGAGGCGTGGCCGGGAAGCGCGTAAGACGTTGCAAGAGATAAGAGGGCGGTGAAAGTGAGGGGGAGACGAAGGCAAGGGGAGCGCACCTTGACTCGGCGAGGCGTTGCAAGAGGTCGAGGGCGGCAAAAGTGTGTCGGAGGGGTGAAGGCGACGGGAGCACAAGACGTTGCAAGAGGTAGAGGGTAGCGAATGTGACGGTGTGATGAACGCGACAGAAAGGCATGTTGAGACGCTGCAAGAGGTAGAGGGCGGCAAAAGTGACGGAGGAAGGCGAGGGAAGTGCGTCTTGAGGAGCTGCAAGGTAGAAGGTGGCAAAAGTGACGGAGGGGTGAAGGCGAGAAGCGAGTTTTGAGACCCTGCAAAAGGTAGAGGGCGGCAAACGTGACGCAAGGGTGAAGTGAAGGCAACCGAAAGACGTTGCAAGAGGTAGAGGGCAGCAAACGTGGCGCAGGGTGAGGGCGACGAAAGCGCGTCTTGAACGCTGCAAGGGGCGGCAAAAGTGGCGCAGGGTGAGGGCGACGGAACCGCGTCTTGAACGCTGCAAGAGGTAGAGGGCAGCAAAAGTGACGGAGAGGTGAAGGCGACGGAAGCGAGTTTTGAGACCCTGCATGAGGTAGAGGGCGGCAAACGTGACGCCCGGTGAAGTGAAGGCGACGGAAAGACGTTGCAAGAGGTGAAGGCGACGGAACGAGACACTGCAAGAGGTAGAGGGCAGCAAAGGTGACACAGGGCGAAGGCGACGGAACCGCGTTTTGAAACGCTGCAAGAGGTAGAGGGCGGCAAAAATGACGGAGAGATGAAGGCGACAGAAGCGAGTTTTGAGACCTGCAAAAGGTAGAGGGCGGCAAAAGTGACGCAGGGTGAAGGCGACGGAAGCACGTTTGAGACGTTGCAAGAGGTTGAGACCGGCGAAAGTGACGGAGGGATGAAGGCGACGGAAGCGCGTCTTAAGGCGTTGCGAGAGGTGGAGGGTGGCAAAAGTGATGGAGGGGCGAAGGCGAGTGCGGTGGAGGACGAGAAACGAGAGGACGAGATCAGGAACAAGCAAGAGCGAATGGGGGGATCAATTCCGAAATAAATCCACAGGAACCTTTAGCGTCCGGGAAGTGCGTCTGAGGCGGATGGCGATGGTGCAAGCAGGGATAGTGTTGAAGCGCGAGAGGGATGTTGTCGAGTAATCACACAGATTGAACCACAGAACTCATGTATTTAGGGGGTCCTATATACAAAAAGACACCAGTAGCTACGTGCCATGCCGATACGTAAAGAAAGGGAGAACTTGGAGAAGGCAAGGGAAAGAGTGGAGGAGAGCGCGGGAGAGGCGACGAGGCTAAGAGGTCGCAAAAAGTGGCAGAAAGATAGGGAGGGGGTAAAAGGAGGGGAAGGACTCTTCGTTGCCTGCTACGCACAATCTTGCTGTCGACCCTCCTCCTCGATGCTAATAATAAATGAAGTTCACTTTTGCATCAGGGGCTCACTGCATACTTCACTCACACTCGTTTACTTCCTTTTTTTGGTGAGCGCATGGGACTTGGCGTACTGTTGTTTATCCATGGGGAGCGGGAAGGTTGGACAGGATGGGCGAAGCGCGTCTTGAGACGTTGCAAGAGGTAGAGGGCAGCAAAAGTGACGGAGGGGTGAAGGCGACGGAAGCGCGTCTTGAGACGTTGCAAGAGGTAGCGGGCAGCGAATGTGACGGAAGGGTGAAGGTGGCGGGCATGGGTAATGAAATGTCCGGACTCGCCAGAGTTGGTAGCGAGCGGCGTGGGTGGGATTGTGTCAAATACGAGGTCCGATGTCGAGAAACACAGCACACAGATTGAAGGTAATAAGCTGCCCGTGTATTCAGCATCAAGGGGGGTTTATATACAACGATCCCAGTAGTTACATGCCCGACTGGTACGTAAAAAAGGGAGAGGGTAAAGGAGGGACATGGGGAGATAAGAAACGGGGTAAGCACGAGGCACTAGCACTATCCGAGACGAAAAAAAAAACAAATGGAGCCGAAGCCATAGCGAAGCGACACAGGAGTGAATAGTCCGGCGTCGTGTCCGACGACAGTGCATGTTCTAGCATAACAACAAATCTGCAAAAAATAAATAGGAGATGAACCGTGCCCTTACCAGTGACAAAGGGCAGCGTGGCCGAGTGGCGAGAACAAAGCGACTGGCGAGTGGAGCATGAATTGTTGGTGGGGACGGAAGGGAACGACGCATGCGGGCAAGGCGATGGAAACGCGTCTTGAGACATTGCGAGAGGTAGAGAGCGGCGAAGAAAGGCGACGGAAAGGACGGGTGCGGCGGAGAGCGCGAGTGGGGCCCGATCTAGGATTGAACTGGTAGAAGGGGGAGAAGGCGGGATGGGAGGAGGAACATCAGCAAGCAAAGGGATGCGAACGAAGAAGTTCCGTACCTAAGGCGGGAAATGGAAAACAAAAAAATTAAAGTGGGGTAGTTGGTAGAGTTAGGAGGCGGGGAAATGGCCATGAGGCCAATATATAGGATATGCCGAGCGATATGGGGCGTGTGCGTACATCCCAGGAGGGTAAGCGGGAACAGGATACCACACAGGGGGAACAGAGGGAGATGGAGTAGATGGGGTGGCCGCGTGCCTCCAGTCCAGGGGCTGCGAGGGAACATGAGGACTCCACACGACCGTGCCGGGGGCTAAGGCGGAGGCAGGAGGCGGGGGAATTGATGGAGCTGGGGCCACGCGGTTGCAGCCACGTTTCGGGGGCTGTGAGAGAGAGGGATCCGTGCGGTTGGCAGCGACTGCAGCGTGCGCGCGCGCGTCAGCGTTCTGGGCCGCAGTTTGTGCGTCTGGTGCAGCATTACGGCCAGAGCGGACTCCGCCGCTGTATGGATCCGTAATTTTCACACGTGGTCGTTTACGATTGAGGTCGCCGATGCGCGTTGTTGCTGGGGGTTCGGGGGACGATCCAGTGCTGGGCCGGGGTCGCTTCCGTCGTCGTGTAGCCCCCATTTGTTTTGCAGTCTCGGTCCATGAGCGGTGATTGGGCGGGATTGCCTCTTTGTCCGGGAGCGGGCTGTCCGAGGCGCGAGAGTTGCGTACAACTGCAGTCAGGTGAGCCTCGACCGCCTGGAAGCTTCGAACAGTCCCCGGAGACGAAGGGACACTGTCATCCAGAAATTCCTTGGAGACAGTGATCATATTCTCTAGAATCGATGTGGTTGCTGCACTCACATCGCTGCGCACATCTGGTGAACCTTCCTGAGTTGGTGGAACTGTTTTGGGAGACGCGTCTCCCGCCGCTCGCACTTGCTGGTCATTGTCCCCAAAGAAATGGGCAACGCCAGTGACATGTTTGCATAGCCGAATCCTGGGCCAGTCCGGACAATCACAAGACCGCTTGCCGAGGTCGACCAGGTAAGTTCGTGAAGAGTCCGTTGTTGACCGTACGGAAAAGCGATCACCGCCGAGGCTGCGGATAGATTCGGCATTCATTTCCGGTGTTCGCGCGATGATTTCCTCGCGGCGTTTCTGGGCCAGATCCGCTCCCTTGAACCCCAGGTTCTGGCCATCGTAGCGGACCACGTAGTCTTGGAGCATGTCTTTTACGAGTATGTGTATTAAATGGTCGGCACGCCAATTCCGCTTCCCCTGGAGCCACTTAGATTTGAGAACGTGGTGATAGCTAGGAGAACAATAGATTGTGAGCGATCTTGGTGATTTTCCGTCCGATAAGGCTACTCACGACTCAATAAGCATATTGGTATCGCCCTCTTGAAAGATCGTGCGATCTTGCCTTGCTGTCCCTGACCAAAGGGATACAACGGGCATCCAATTCACCTTGAGATAATCAATGAAACTCTGGGGGGCCGAGGGATCGGTCTGCATCTCCTCCCACCAGGAATCAAATTCCTTTTGGTCGTGTGTTTTCACCCATTCCCGCACGCGTTCCCAAAGTGTCGGGAATTCTTCCGTGCGGAAGTGCATCCGCATCGCGCTGAGCACGTGCCACCAGCACAATAGCAGAGTGCACCCCGAGTACACGGCCTTGATTGCATTCATTTGTGCTTGGTCGCGATCGCTCATCACAATCGTCGGTGTGATCTCCGGGCTCCGCTTTTTTACGAAATTCAAAAAATGTGTTATAGTTGCTTCCGTGCCGTTCGTCGACAGCATCCAGGCAACAGGAACGCCTGTGGAGCGGAAATGAAGTAAGTAATCAAAAGCGGCAAATCGCCACAAAGCGTACCCTGGCCCCATGAATCCCTCACAAGCAGGGTGAAAAGTTGTAGCCCTACATATTGGGTAGTATTATGTGTGGCATCAATGGATAGAAAATTCGAGCCAAGCGCTCGGAATCGGTCCCTCTGAAATTCTGTCTGAATACACAGTACAAACGAATCTGGGGATAACCCAGATTCAGGTGGAGGGGGGTCCAGCTTGTCCTTCAGGACTGCCTCGCTACCGGCCTGTTGGAGCTGGGTAACCCATAGCCTCACGGAGATCGCGTCGTTGTCATCAAGACGGATCTCCTCGTTCTCCACGATCCGGCGAAGGCGGCGGATGTCGCTCATTGTGATATGGTAATCACGTTGACTCCTGGTACATGATTCGCGCACGCGTTTTAACTGGTGACAATAAATGTCAGTCCGGAAATGAAAACGCAATTGCCACGCACGATAGCCTTTGAGTCAATCCCAATGTGAACCATTTCCATGACAAGGTCTTTAGTGGCATCCAAGAGTCTGGTGAACCGTAGATTCTCATCGCCAAGCGAGTGGTCATGCTGGTCCTCGTACCTCCCGAGAATTGTCTCGGTGTGCGGATATCGCTTGATCGTCAGGCGACACTGGCAGCCAGTCTTCTTAGATGGGATCTTCCTCTCCCATTGGTTGATGTTCGCGTGATCCCGCTTCCCGCCTGTGTATTCTCTCGCGCACCTGTACACGCGGCGCTCCCGCCAGATTGGTGAATCTGACCGCACAATTTGACTCACAACAAGTTCGATTGTCTTCTCACATTCCTCGGCTGCGAGCCAGGCCAGGAGCTCGGGCTCATTTGCCCATTCCCGCGTCATCCCCCCCTTCTCTCTGTCGTACGTGATGCTCCCGCGCGGATATTTCGTAACGGTGACTTCTGGTGCCTTCCGCTTGTGCACGCGATAAGCGAGTTTGTTTTCGGTGATTGGGGGGCCGACGGGAATTTCCAGGGTGGACATAAGTAGTGGGGGGTTGGGAAGGTGGTCGGATTTGTTTGTCCCTCCCTCCCACCCAAACGCGCCTCACAGCGATACACAGACACGCGGTGTTTACGCGTTATTTACTTTTGCTTTTACTGTATTTTACTTTTTAATTTTATATATTTACTCTATGAAAATAAAATATGAGTGAGAAAGAAAAATGAAAAAAGCGGACTTTGAATCTGAGTGGCGGAGAAACGGAAAAAGCGGGCCGGCTCGTGGGAAATGATGCGAAATTCTAAAGACTACTGATGGTGGCCATGAGGTACTTAATATCTAGGCCACCGCCAGAACTCTGCGACCGTAATGCGTCCAGTAATAACCAGGAATCGCCAATGGACGAGACATCGAATTCCGAGACTGTACCTACGCATGACCTTGCCACTTTCAGCCAGAAAAAGAAGAGGGCATTCATCTGCGCGCATCTGCGTCGAACACCAAACTGGCTGTACAGTGCCCTCTTCTACTTCTTGGCTTTCCACTTTCTTCTATCCATCTATCATTCTGTGTGGTTACAACTGGGTCACCTTCTCCCCACGGTGATCACCAGAGTCGTTATCCAGTCCGATGTGCGGTGCGATTGGCATCGTTCGGCCTTTTCCCATATCATTCCATTTGGACACGACTTTGCTTCGCCACAAACCGGCGCTGTGGTTACTCCAGAATTAACGACACCGGGAATCGAGTCTAGTCCCCTATCTGAAGTCTCAAAGAACCCCGCGGGTACATGTTGGTCGTTTCGCGGCAATTCAGGGACCCTCGGCCTCGTGCTCAGTGCACCGAACGTCCTACCATCTCATATTATACTACAACACCAGCTGTCCAACTCTACAGCGCTTCTGTCTCGTGCCCCTCGTCAAGTCATAGTCTGGGGCCTGGTGGATGGTGCGAAGAACATGGAAGCCTACAAACGGTCACGTGATGTGTATGCGCCCACTTCTGTGAGGCACCCGCCTTTCCCAATGTCGAGAGGTCTTTTTTTACCCTTGGCGGAGATTGAGTTCGACATCACCCTCCCGTCCATGCGCCAAGCTTTTACTCTCTATGACGAAGCCAGATCGTGGGGTATCGACTTCGGTGTCATTGTTTTTCAGGTTCGCAGTAACTGGGGTGCTGATCTCACGTCGTTGTGCTCAGTTCATGTTTATGGATGCACGATTCTATCAGTTAAGCAGATATAGTTCAATCGTAGTACATTGTACTGTATATATCCTATAATTACTAGAGGCCCAATAAGTCCGCCGTTCGACTGCTCACTTCGGACACTTCATGCACCATTTGCCCCGCTAATTTATAAGACATTAGAGTGTGTACCAGTGCTTTGGCGCGGGCATGGCAGGCGAGTGTTCCGAGTCGTGCCTACAACTGACCGCGGGCACGCGCACGCGAGAACGACCGCACGGTGCGCACGAGCACCGCGATGCTCTCAGATAACGGAACCTCGATGAAGCGCAGCACCTCTGCTCACGAGCATCAGTGCCTCAAGCGCCGAAGTACACTGCAGGCCCGATCTTCCACTGTCCATCAAATGGACGGTCAACACAGGGGCCTGCTTAGTCATTTCCGCAGCGGTCTTGCTCGTGGGCAATGATGATGTGTCTCCGAGAGAAAATATGTTACTGTATTCAGGTTTTACGTGTTGTAGAGTGCCCTTGTCCACGTCAACCCATCCCGCCGCATCCACGATCGCGCTACCTTTAAGCACGTCCAGGGGCCCCATCGGCGGAGTGACGTGCAGAAGCGTATAGTCTTCTTTGCTCTCCGTTCCATCGGCAACGTTTTTAAACACGGCTTTGCGGTTGGCCGCATCGACGGATACGAGGTTGTGTCCAAAGGAGCCACCAACGCCGCGCTCGACACGCAGTGCTTCCAGCACATCGGAATACTTTTTCACGGCGAATATGGTCGGCATTCCGGAGAAAAAGTCGACCTTGATCTGGTCCCCACGGCTAGTCGTGCGATACCGATCCCACGCCATCCACATTATCTTCTGTGGGGCTGCGAGGCGAGTGAATCCGGTAAAATAAAATGGAGTGAGTGGAGCGGAAGAATGAACCGGCGGAGGAAAGAAACGTAGCGGGACTGACCTCCAGCGCACTTGATCACGCCCTGGGGCTGAGTGAAGATCGCACGACCCGCGCGGAGCGCATCGATGTCCTCCCAGACCTTGTCACACGTCTGGTACGAGTAGATGCTCGACAAGCCACTCGATGGATCTGCGAGCGCCTTGGGCAAGCTCTCAATCGCACTGAAATTCACCTGCAGTCCCGTCGCAACGACAAGCGTGTCGTTGTGCGTCGGGTCGAAGGACGCGACGTTTTCGGCTACGTGCGTAATGTGTGAGGGGATAAGCTCCGCGAGCGGCCGTCGGAGCATCGACTTCTGTTTAAGGCCGGCACCGACGAGTGTCCTGTTGGACGGTTTGAGTTTCAATTGGAATGGGGAACAGTATGGAAATGGACGTACCATCCGGGCTGAACGGACCGACCGCCAATGCATCGTTAGTGAGTACTAGTGAGCAGCGGAGGGGGCGCGAAGAAGCGATGGAATGGACTTCCCTGCGGCCTTGAAACGGTTGTACAACTGTTGGGCGACGCTAAGTCCGCCAGAGCCTTTTCGGGCAGCGTTTAGTTTGGAACAGACAATAATCGCGTATAATCATGAACTCGGGACGCACCCAAGACGACAATCCTGAATTTGTCCTTAGTTAGCGCCTCTGTACTCGCCCACCGAACACGGTCTATAGCTGTATAGCATCGAACAACGCAAGAGACACCCCGTTTTGCGTGCATCTGTATAAGTACTTGGGTTCTGGAAGAGAGAGAAGGCGCCTATTTCAAGGATCGACGTCTGTAAACGCCTTTTGGACACGCTTGTGACAAAACGTTGTTAGATGGCGCAATCGTGCAGATCCCGATCTGATACTGTCACATGGTCTCATGCTAATGTACAGTATGGTGCTTGCACGTGCGTTTCTCGTTTTCGACTGAAAATCAGGATGCTGGCATATTGTCGTCAGGTCATTCTGCACTAGCAATTCTCAAAAATGTCCTAGTTGCTGTCAGGAGACTCGCTCAAATAATCAAATAGTCACACTCAGCAGCGAAATTATGACCACCATGACCCTGAGGAATAACAACGCAGGAGGAGGGAAGACGTACGCCTTGAAGAGCTCGAGGATGTTCAAGAAGTGCAACGTGTATGCGGCAAGGTTGGGGGAGTCGTGGCCGCACTGCGATCACAGGTGTAGCTTCAGAAGAGCGTGACAGTGTGACTTGTCGAGCCCGTATCAAGAGGCCACTATGAGTCCAACAGAAGCAGAAAGAGTGCAAACTTCGGCATTCTCAAATACTGAATCGCATATTGCTAATGCCGTGATAGTTCGGACGTACTTACTTTCTCTTTCTCCAATGCCTCCACCTTGGCCTCCACGCGGTCTTCTGTTACTATCTCTGAATCCAATTCCTCGACGTCGACAACCTTGTCGACAACCGCAGAGTAGACGTGAGTTCCCTCCGGGATCGTCAGGTCCTGCTCTCGCAACGATTTCGCATTGTAATCTGAATCCGAGATAAATACGTGGCAGCTTAGTCTTCAAGCGTTCGAACACGGTACAACATATGCACACGGTATGTATTTACAAATCGAAATTAAAATAGAATATCGATACGCAGCCATGATTCGAGTCCGAAGTGGCATCACTGGTACTACTAGCTGCATCCCATTAACTTCCTCCTGATCCGAGTGAACAATGTCTTCAACTTGGCAACACTGCTTTACTATGCGCCTCAATATTCTTCGAAGAGAGCAACACACGCCTCCCTTCGAGCCTCTTCTACGCCACGTTCATAATCCTCATTTATGAAGTCCGAGTGGTATCGGTGCTGCTCAGCCTCATACATAAGGGAAATCTAACGGATACTCAGAAATTGTCATTGAAAAGTGTAAGGGCGTACTTGGTGCTTTCTATTCTTCGATAACACAACCAGGCGCTGTATCTAGAGTGCAATGAGATAGATTACGCTGACTGTGATGCAACTTGAACGACGACTTACCCGTTCTGTTACAGCAGCTGGGGCTCCTGTGACCATCCCCACATTGGCGCAATCCTCAGTGTCGATAAGAGAATTGGCACGAGCAAGACGAGTCTCTATTTTCAGCAGCTCATCTTTCATTTTATTGTTCTCCCGGAGAAGCTAGTACCCAGTGCAAGTTGGTGGATTAGCACAGAATAGAAGGGGGACAACAAGTCACCCACGTCGTCCCGTGTTTTGGAAGCAGAGCTTGCGCTGGAGAGTGGTTGCGCCGCAATTGTGACAGCAGTAGCGCGATGGATATACCTGTGACATGATTAGGCCGTCATAGCACAGACACCGGGTTTCAGGGACTCTCGCCACGTACTCATAACGACCCCCCGCTGACATGTATATCGAAAGACCACGGGGGTATATCTTGAAGATGAAGATACCCTAGCTGAGCCTTGACTCGGATATGACAGTGAACATACACCAGGACACAACCAATCGCGATTAATAAATCACCTCATGTTCAAGTGTACGACGAATAAACCTATTCAGGCGAGGGCCGAGTCTTCTCTTCACTCTCCTGGGTTGTATGCGGACTGACAGAAGGGGTAAGGACCTGTCTTTGTTTAATCAGGTACGACCAGGTAACACTCACTGCGTTGGCGAAGCCAACTGAGACTGAAGTGTTCCCAACCTTCTTTCGCCACATCGGCGAGGACCGACTCTATCACTGAATCGAGTGATGTCGGTCAGCTGAGTGAGACGTTACACAGTGAAATACCATACACTGTGCGTATGTGGCAGGCATGATGCTACAGGGGAGTGTGAGCCACAACTTGAACTGAACTTGCCCGTTGTCACTGGAATCAGACGGAAAGTCGACACGCTGTACGGAGTCAAGTTCGTGCGAGTTCGAAAGGCGGAGGGAGATCCCACCACGAGAGAGGGGAAAGGAGAGAAGAACCACTGGCAAAAACCGAGTGAGAGCGACCTTGACCTTCGAGTACTCGCTATGGGCCTGATTTCCGAATGATCGATGATCGCACGGAGTGGAGGGGTGGTGACAGAACGCTCTGTATTCAACACAGAAGAGTGGGGTTTAAATACAAAGAGACCCGTACATACAAATGGGTCGGTAAGGCAGAGGAGGAAGAGGGAGAGCATAGGGTTAGATTAGAACGCGAGAACGAGACGAGTGCGGAGCAATGGCGATAGTGCGAGTGGCAAGACATTCGGAGACAAGAAAGAAACAGAGTTCCGAAGCCACGGCTGTGGTGATCGATGGCGCGCGCACTACTACACAAAGACCATAGAACAATAAGATGGAGTCGTGCCCAATGGTCGTGCCGTCGCCGGAGACAAAGGGTGGCGTGAGTCGCGTGACCGAAGTGATCGACGGAGGCGAAGTGGCTTGACAGGTTTAAAGGAAAGGCAGGGGGCGACGAGCACGGATTGGGGATGAACGTTGAACATTCGATGAACAATGGATGCACGAGGCGCAGGGACGCGCGGCCTGTCTTCGAGTGCCTAGGAGCCGTTTGTGATGCTAACGGGGTCGGCGTCCATTGCGATGTGATGTTAGTGTGTGAATCCGAACACAGTGGAACACTGACTAAATCCATGCGGATGAGCCGGTACCTCATCATCCTCTTGCCCGACAAAGCACTGGCGACGCCACGTTGCGTGGCTAGGCCATTTGTGGTCGCCAGAGCTATCTTTTTAATTTTCCTCATGGTGAACCCTGTTCTTTGTTGGGACTCTACAACTTCGATCAGGAACGACGACCTGTAAACGAAGCGCTCTGCCTGTGGCATGCTAGTACAGGCTTCTTGCTTTCGCTTTAATATCGTACTGCAACCAATTTACTATTACACCCAGGTTATGTCCCTCACTCCCCATTTCGATCCACTTACTTCTCTCGGGCTTCAGCTATCTCCCACACCAAGTCCTACGCCGGGACATAGGCGTAACTCATCGAGCTCGGAATTGTCATCCCGCCACTCTGTCAAGCCAGCGACTGGACCTCATCCACAGAAGAACATTCCCGCCGCACATGGTGCAACGATCTATCAGCAGCATAAAGTCCCACGCCAGCCCAAAAAATTACGATCGAGGCTCACTGGGCTTGCCACTCCCTTTCACGTCGACATTCGGCGCCGCCCACAAGGTGTTTTGCCTCTCAGTAGATTGCCGAGTCAAACCCTCAAAGGCAAGACCAAATTGCAGCGGCGCACCCCAAACGTCGACACGGTAGGCAACAAACCTGCTAACTATAAACCCATGTTTCGACGTGAATTTTGGGTGCGTGATTTCAGCAGCATTCGTGCGGTCACCAACTAATAGACTCCACAAGGGTGATGCCGCTGGCTCTGCCAGGCCAGAGTTATTGACGCTGGATATCCCCAAGTCCGCCTCCCCACTCGAGTCTTACATAGCGGCGACTACGCCATCACATCGCCAGGTGCGTATTTGTCATTGATGAGTTAAAAAGTCGGTTCAATCTTGGTTCACAGTCCCAACCAGGCGGAAGCGAAGGACCTCTTCGGATTTCTGACGGACATCTTTCCTCTCCTATCCGATTTCCTGTACAAGGCGAACCTTTCTCAGCGTGGGCTAGGCCGTCTAACTATGGGGTATGTGCTGTTACATTAGCCACCAAGTATTTTCGTGATGTCCGCCTTCTACCCACACAGGTGGCCAGCAAAGAAGGACCTACCCCCATCGGTTACAGGCAGCGTAACGATGTCGACATACATGAGTGGTACGGAATAACTCACACTAGTCTCATCTCTGAACATCTCGACGAGCACTTGGGTGGCCCTGTAGAGAGCGACAATGGCATGGCCGACCTCATCGGCAATTCATGGGACACTGATAGTTGTGAGGGGGACATCGACATGCAGAGAAGCGACGCGGAAGGTGATGACAATCCAGGGGAAAAGAGTGACGCGAACGTCATGATGGAAGGTGGTGACAAGGCTTACGAATCTGGAGACAGTGATGGAAGCAGCGGATGTAGAGACAGCAACGCAAACTCGGAAAATGGTGATAGCGCAAATGACAACAGCACAAGGGACAACGGCAGTGCGCCCAATATCTCGGAGCGAAGCAGCACCGAGGACGGTGAGACCGACAGTGTTCAAACGACGGGACGTAGCAGCCCCGCCTCATCTCAGGAGACGATCAGTCGCAAGAGGCTCCTTTCCTTCCTGGTTCGTCATTCGGACCCCCTTAATATTTGAGCTATAACTGAAATCTCCTAAGGCCAGGGATATCAAATATATTCGGAAGCAGCCCCAGGTGTGCATCTCAACCCACAGTATTGATAGTGAATGACATTTCCTTCAAGGATGCTCCCTGTACAAAGGGCGACATCCAGATGATCCTAGACCATTTGCACCGGATCGTCAAGTTAGAAGAGAACCAAACCATACACGAAAAGACATGTTCACGCGGCGCACGCCCTAGTATCCCTGACAAGAGAAAGATGCCTTCCCTGCCTACGGATCATCGAAATCCAGCCAACATGACCATGAAGGCGCACCTCAAGATGAAAAACTGTCAGTATGAGAGCGAAGACCCCATGACGTATTTGAAGGTTCAGTTCATGACCAGTTCGAGGGAAAAGAAGAACAAAAAGCGAGGCAAGAAAAGCGGTTAGCTATTCGGGATCATAGCCTTTTACTACAAGTATAAGTACGCTATTCAGATATACATGTACACTGGAGCTGGTGACACATAGACAGTGCCATTTTTCCACGACGATCATCCCCCATGTGTGTGCACGTCGCGCTTGAACTGAATTAGTACGGTACAGTAAGTCCGACGTAAAGAGAGTGTGCAAAAGAATGAGCACCACGCGCTGTAGTTCTCCACCTCGGCCTCGGTCTTTCTGTCTCCATCGTGTCACCTTGTTCGAGGCCTGTGCCACTTGTCTCGACCTATCGTACCTTACAGTCCTTACAGGAGGTTTTTATTTGGGGGTTCTTTTCGCGTCTCGTCACTTGCCAGTGACGTTTGGTTTGGTTCGAACTATTCCTTATCTCTCGCCTCCGAGTCATACACACCCTTTCTCACTCTCACTAGTACTCACTCTCGCCGTTTCTTATTTTCTCGCTCGCACTCACCACGCCGCAATGGACACTAACGCCGACACTGCCAGTGATCGCCTGACCAAAGGCTTCTAACCCACGTAGGCCACGCGTCCCGGTGCCTCGTGCCCCTTTCATTCCACAACGTTCGTCGATTGCCTCTGCCACACCCCCCTTTGTCACTGACAATGGTGCGGACGTTGTTATCCTTTCACTCCACTGTTACGTTACTGCGTGCCTGTCCCCGGTTGTGACGCAGTTCGGCTCTCCTGCATCACTCGTATGCCGGCGCGGATGCTACATTTTTTTCACTTTTCGATTGTTCGACAGACAGGAAGCAAGCTACTGCAAATCGGTTTCTACCACCTCCAAGTTGCTGAATAAAAACACCATCACTTCTCCCTTCTTTTATTTCAACTTGTGTGATTATCGAGGCGCGAAGGGCTCGCAAATCAAGCTTATTAATCAAGCCCGACTCCGACTCCTTCATCTCTTGCAAGCGTCCGTCTTTATTCGTTCTCTCCTCGTCTCGAGCTGTCGCTTCTTGTGGTCTTTGAGCCCTCGGGTACATGTAAAACCCGCCAATACCCGCCAAAATCTGCCCGTCAAACCTGCTGGTATTCATACCCGTGGTTCCGGTACGTACGGGTAGTCCCGAAGTGACACGGGGGTTACCTACCCGTGGTCTTTGTCCTCGCACTACAGCCTTTGTCCTGGACTCCTGGCACCCGACGCCCTCTCCATTTGTCGACCTCACTAATCTCTTTGTCTTATCAACTCGCTCCACCCCTCGATCGTCTTGAGCTTCACCGGCCTTTGTCCAAGTCCCAGGCGAAGTGCGCGTGAACCGTCGTTCTCGGCTTCTGTACCCCTCCATTTTGTTGCTACTCACAGATTCGGGCTTAGCAAACGCCGACCACACTGACATGTATTTAAGACTCGGAGATTCTGTGTACTATACCATCGCTGTGTCGACACCCTTTCACATTCTATTCTTGTTGTCGGGCTCACTTGAAGGGCACTAGCTCGGGATCTACAGGATGGACCCTCCTGTCAACCTTTCTGATTCCGGTATCTCGCCCCTACACCCACAAAATGATAACGAGAACGTCCGTGATTGGTGTCATTCGTCAGGTTCGGTTTCTCACTTCATCGACATCCAATTCGTCTGACTCTTTGTCTGACCGTCCGTCGCATTGGCCTAGAAACGATCATGACGGAGGTGGAGGAGGCAGTGAAAGATTGCTCTCAGTGTCAGTAAATCTCGTCTCTCCACGTCCAATTCTCCAGTGTAGGCTTATTAATATACAGGTCTCGAAATTATCAAGGACCTCGGGCCGCGGATTGTAGAGCGCACCAAGGACGCTCGCAATTTGTCTGTAAGAATACATCTGTTATTCTATGTTTACATCCTAACCTTGCATCCTTCTTGTCAAAATACTGTCCCAAGGTGCTTGGTTCAGATGATGAGTCCGCAAACGATGTACTTAAGAAGGTACATCTCTTTGCTGAGCACTTGTGTCCCAGCTGCGCTAATGGCCGCATAAATCACTGCAGAAACTACAGCGCGAAGAACAAAGACGTTCGGAGGCACTCTCTCTTGTCGAGGAAACACACGTTCAGCTTGAAACATGCAAGAAGGAGCTGAATGAGGCTGAAAAGGAACGGGCCGCAGCGATTGTGTACAGAACAGCAGCCGAAGCCAAGGCCGAGGCCCTTAGGAAGCAGCTTTCGGAAAAGGAGGAACAAGTGCGGGACTTGTCCTCTGAACTGTCTCAGCGGGAGCGGGAGATACGACTGAAGGAAAAGGCGAATGCGGGATCAGCTCGTTGCGACCCATCCTCATCCCCTAAGTGTTGCGGTAAGGCCGACATTCCTTGGTTTATTATCCAGTGTTGCTTAAGGAATCCAGGCATTGTAAACACAACGTCACCGACCAGTCAGCCTTTTGCGCAAGCGGTGGTACCGACTTCTCGGAGAAGAGGGCCAACAGTAGAGTATTATAAGTTGGTGCGGCGCTGCCACTTCTTCATGCCTGCAGTCAATGACGGTCCGAATAGCAAGCACGTTTACAGGCAGAAAGCGTGTATAAATCGAAGTTGGAAGAGCTTTTCCTCAAGATCCAATCGTTGGAGAAAGCACTTGACGAGTCGAACGATCTTCGCATGCAAGTGGAAGATGCACTCGAGTCTGAGATCAATGGCTGCCAATCGCGTCATGCTAGTGAGTAATTTTCTCTGAGTCTATGTACAATGACAGGACGGTGAATGGAAGTACTAGATATTGAACTCGATTTATGCCAGACAATGGCCCGGCACCCGACCCATGTTCCCGTTCATTGTGATGGTTGCCATGGTGCTCAGGCTATCGACACCTCGTCTGCGCCGAATCGGGAGGTGGACCAACAAGTGAACGCCAATATATCTGATCAAAAGTTCACATATACCATATCAATAGTCGTTGGGTTCATTGCAATTGTCATTCAGTATGTGTTGGACTCAGAAAAGAAGCATGGGAATACAGGATTTGTAAGGCCAGGCTGGGCTCATCATCGCAGCGAGGGTTTGCAGTACTTACATGTACAGTAGACGGTTTGTAGATGGTTTGATACTATGTGTACACTAATTAGGCAACCTCCTTCCGAAACTCGCCCTATCGGATGCGTCATCCGTCTTCGTCCCTGCACTGTCGGAAGAGGTGTCACTCCCTTGGAACGGGGTAGCGACGTTGTCGCGGTGGAGTCATCGTGACTCCTGCTCACTCCCCGCCATCACATCACCGATGCTATGGTATCTGCCATCGAAAGAGATCACCGCTGAATTTCCGAAATAACCTCAGTTACACGAGCCGAGTCCGTGTGAGTTCGAAAGGGGATCCCGCGGGGGTTAGAAAGGAAAAGAAACAGCTCACGAATATAGTCAAGGGCCAGACGAGTGAACCCGAGAGCGAACAAGACGAACGACGAGAAAGATAAGATGAGGCGATGACTTGCGAGATTGTCCTTCGAGTGCCCTTAATTGTGCCTGACTTCCGAGACGATCACGCAGTGAAAAGGGGGGAGACCGCCGAGCGGTGAGTGTATTCAGCAAGTAGATACATGGAAATCCGGTAGTTAAACCAAGCCGAAGTGTGTAGTAAGGCGAGAGGGACAGGGATAGTGGCATAGGAGCGGAGACAGTGAAACGCAGGTGGAGACGAGATGAAACGGAAAGGAGACAGTCAGGTACGAGGTGGCGGAACGAGTTAGCGAGGTCACCCGGCGACATGAAAGACACAAGAAGCCGAGGCCGAGGTGGGGAACGACGGCGCGTGCACCAAGGCGTGCACTGTTGTACAAAAATAGAACAAGAAATTAAACCGCACCCGAGACAAAGGGGCAGCATGGGCCTTGGCCGAAGCAGCTCGAACGGGCGGAGTAAACTTGACATCTTCAAAGGAATTTGGCGATATGGGCGACGCGACGAGGACGAGGTGGGTGGGGAACTTGAAAGGTTGATCGATGTGTGCTAGGCCACGTGATGATGGCGATCGGCAATGGCTGGGGGGCCAGCGCCATTGGCCAGCGCCCGAGCTATCCTTACACCGTCGGCTCGCTTTTGTCTGATGGAAAGCTGAAAGGAAGAAGCAGCATCCTCGTGATGAGCACTCATTGCGTTAGCTGCCGAGCGTTCCGTCTAATCTTGCGTCTGAGTCTGATATCCGCCAAACTCCCAAATTCATGATATGCGTATCTACACGGACCGGATATTCGGGAGATAAACCAGACTGTCCTTGAGACTGTCCGCTATATGTATCACATATCCAAGTCCCCCTGACACTTTCGACGGAATTTTATTGCCGCAATATAACCCTTCTACAGTACATGCAGTACATGCACCAAGAGTGTCAGGCTGTCAGCCGCTAAGCAAGCCCAGGAGCAAGCTGCTCAACGCATAGGCGGCGACACGGACCAGATATCCGAGAGATAGCCGCTAAGCAAGCCGCTAAGCGTACTGCATGTCCGCCTACATGTCCGCGTCCGTTATTAACCCCAAAATACACGAGTCTGTCCTCAAGGCAAACGAGGCTACATCCAGGTTGCAACCCCTTGCTGCATTTGGACTCAAGCCGGACTCTGCCGGAGAACGAGTGCCAGTGTCTTGCTTATGTACACAACCCCGTGACATCCTCTCCTGAGCTCGATGGTCGATGCATACTATACTTGAACACTGCGATTGACCAAATTGACCATTCGCATCAAATCAAATGCCAACCCCTTGCTATTCTGGAAAGTATCACTTCCAGGTTGAGCTCAAGGCGCTCTGCCTCCCAGTCACAATCACGATACCAGACATCCCCGATACGACACCTGGCTGCACACCTGGCTGCGACGAATTCGCCGACGATCCGAGTGGCTCTTTGACTGTCCCGCCGCCAACTGAGGCCCGCTGTATAGCAAGTGACTCTACGTCTCATCGTTTATCCATTGCCACACAAAGGCGTGAGGACGCCCAAGGCTTAGGGACAACTACCGGTTCTCCGGATATTAGTATTTCCATCGACGATCGACTCGGCCTCTTATCCGTGAGTATGTTTTTCTCTGTGCACTCACAATTTGAAGATACAATGCCCATAGGGTCTTGGAATAAGCGTTTGCATCAAATCTATTCGCCGAACACAACTGAAGTTCCGATGGTTCCAGATGCAAGGGACCATAGCGCCTTTATGCAACCCATCCGATATTCCTGGCCTTGACAGAGTAGACTTCCGTCCTTTTGACGTCTTCATCCATACCTATTTCCCTGCCCCTGGAGATTCCGAGACGCAGATATGGGTTTGGGAGCCACTTCAATCTTCTGGGTTATCTCCGCCCTGTTCTTGGAAGTCTGTTGCCGTCGGTTACATGTGTCCGGGTCCAGGATTTCTTCAAGGGCGGCACCTGATGACATCGGATAAAGGGGAACCTGTATGGGTGACTGGCTCGACTCGTTATCGCCGGTATAAATAAACATGTGCCCACCTTATTTGTGGAAGAACGATGAAACTGCTATGGTAAAGGTAGGGTCAACCTCTTGTGGAGCGACCATCGATTGACTGAAGGCACATATAGAGGTTGACTATCGCCGACAGACACTTGGGGTTGTCAGTTTGAAGGGTACGCGAGGTTTTGATTGTCCCAATGTGTAGTCGTATGGTATATCGTATCTCTGTGGACTCTTTACCCGGCGGCGAACCCGTCAGTGGGCGATAACCTTTCCAGCATCACGCACAACCCCCCCCCTTTGTACTGATACCGTCCTTGGTTAGTTGGGAGTCATGATACGTGAGATACAAAATCAAGATAACCGTGATAGAGTCAGGGGACATTGCCTCCGGTGGGCTGGGCCGTATGGTGTGTCAGTACGAGGGAGAGGTAAACGGCAACGACGATGTGGCTGTCTCATGATAGGATAGCGTGGTTTACAAAGATCTAGCATAGCTGATGTCTGACGACCCTATACCTTCGAGGAGAGGAACTTTATTTTCAGGGTTTTTGGGAATTCTTGCTTGCATGCTAGTGCCGAGGTGTCTCAGGCTGTCACACCGTCGGTAGCCTGGGTGGCCGTCTCAGTTCCCGGTCACGGACCCTGCTTTGTTTCATGTATCTGGGGACTACGGCGTAGAAATGCGTAGAAAGTTTGCCTGAGCATCAAAAGGGTCTGTATACAGCATACGTCAGTGCCAATGTGTATCTTGTTAGCTTTGGGCCAGGTGTCCTCAGCCCAGGTCTGTCCGTACAACTACAACCTGGTCTCTCCTTATTCACCGCAATATGTGCAATTCCGAGCTGGGGTCACTTTTCACCCTGCGACTGGTCTGGGTCTATGGCCTGCAAGCCGAGATAAAGACGATTTCAAAAACAAACAAACAACCGCTTTGTTTCTTTGACGATATCCTTGCATCTGTAAATGCAATTAGGTGTTCGGAGTGTTCAGAGCTGTTCAGAGTGTCCTTGAACAGCTCCGAACAGCTCTGAACACCTAGTGCAATTACAGATGCTTTGAAGCTACCACGCCTTGAGCCACGCATTATATTGTCTGCATTCCTCCTTTATCCGCGCTTTCAAGTACATATATATATATGCGACCCCAATGGAATATGCCCATCTTCACAGAAAATGTATCATCATGTTCAGTAACCTCCTGCGCAACTCAAGAAGACTACTGGGGCGATTGTACGTCGCCCTTGTTCTAACAGTTCCTCTCAGCACTAATTGGTACCTGCAGCGTCTTGAATACTTTTCTATCTATTGCCACAACATACATGTTTTACTCATGAGCGTTCCGTTCATTATCCGGTGTACATTCAGTGGAAATTTGACCTGAATAGTTTCACTGGCCAAGTGTTACGACCTCAGCGGGTCGTTCGGTTCGTGCTCCGACCGCTGTCGGAGTTCGTACTTGAGAAGTTGCTTTGGCACCTTCTTCGAGGGTTTCGTGATGGACTTTGCAAGCCTTTGACGAGTCAATGTAGATGCTGAGTTTCCGACAAAGACTAGCTACCGAATACAACACGAACGGTAGCTCTACTTATACTCGTACAAGCCTGGTGGTTATCGGTACGTTTTACTAGGAGTCCTACACGCCAGCGCATTGCCAGCGGGTTGAACCGCTGGCATGAGTCAGAGCTTATCTATTGAGTCACCTAACCAAATGCGTTCATCGTCTATGTGGCGTGTCACGTGACCGTGACACACGCCCCCTTCTTGATCGGCTCGTCCCGAGCTATACCGGCATGTCGGCGTAGCGCGCCCAGTTGATTTGGTTTTCGTTTTCTTCGATTTCGCCGTCTTCGTGCCCGATGCGTTGGGCGAGGGTGAGCTCGACGACGTTGCTGTCCGGTCGCTTTGGGAGCGGATGCGGAGTGGGATACGGTTGGTGACGGTTGGAGTGCGGCGTGGTGATGTGGTCGGCGTCTCTCCACCCACAGGGCTGGAGGCGGTTGACGTGGTTGTGGGGTACTCGGCACTGGCGCCGGTCGCGGCAGAGCAGGTGAGGCTGGTCGCAGTCGTAGTTTGGGTGGGTGGTGTGGTGGCAATAGATACAGCGCGCTCTGCCTTCTCTCTCTTCGTGTAGTCGTGGTCGTCCCGCGGCTCTCGGCGGTGTGGGTATCAGCGCGGGTGGTATATCGATGGCTGCGGGGGCGACTGGCTGCGCGGGTTCGTTATGGTTGTTGGATGGGTTCGCACGCGGCGGCGGTGGTACCGGGACGGGTGGTGGTGCGTTGCCGACGTTGATGTGGAGATTGAGTCTACCCGCGTGTGCTCCCGGGTTGATGTTTTCTGCGTCTAGCAACGGGGGTATGACGATCGGGGGGAGGTGAGGTGTAAGTCGCGAGGGTACGTTTGCCGTGCGTAACCTGCGGTCTATGTCGTGACTACGCGCGTACCATTCTGCCCACATCAATTCGAGGTCGCGGGCACGTTGGAGTAAGTCTTTCTTGAGTCGCATGGACTGTCGGAACCGCAGTACGTCAGCGCATATGCCCGGGTTGGCCAGGCGTACTAGGGCGAGGTCGATCTCGTGCTTTGACGGATGATCGGGATCGTACAGCTGTAGGTCTTCGTCTGCCGCGTCGTGCTGCTCGCGTGGTCGGGCTTTCGCGTAAAGCCCCATGCTGTAAATGGGAGCGTCGCGACTTTCGGCCCCGAGTATGGTGGGGCGGTCTTGTTGGTCAACCATGAACCTGACGTACCGCGCCTGCCCTCGACCTCCGGCCAGCAGTGGTATGTTCATGGGGTAATCTTCTTCGGGCGCGGTGAGCCTCCAACCCCACCCCGGGTGTCGGTACACAGGCTCGTTGCCCTGGGCGCCGTCTTCGGCCTGCGGTGGATCTAAGTATTCTGGCTGCGGGCCTACCGCGGGGCCGAGTATCAGCTGTTGCACGTCAGCTACTGCGGCGGCGCGTCGTTCGCGCAGCTGCGTGGCTATCTCGTGTCGGAGTCGTCGGCGTCGACGAGCCCGCGCCTGAGAGGCGCGGATGTGCTCCCCGTCGGATAGGAACGTGGAGTACCCGTACATATCTTGCCGTGATCGCGGCGAGTTGGTACGTGCGTCGTAGTCGTGACCCACTCGTGCCCATTCCGCGACTTGGTGTTCGATGGCCGCGATAAGCTCCGGGGTGAGCTCGTCGTCGCGAACTTCTGGGAAGTCTGGTGGTGGCCCTGGTTGATCCATTGCCGTGATTTCGAGGGTTGCGATTTCCTGCTGGGGCTTGCTTTTGGAGTGGTATTGTTTTATACGTTCGGGGGCGTGCACGTCTGTGGCCTTTTCCCAACTGTCATGCGCGGCGGAATACCCTCGCCATCGTACCAGGTATTGGAGGGCCTTGCCCCGTCCGTGGCGTCGTTCTCCAAGTATCGCTTCTACTTCCCATTCTTCTTCGCCGTCTACTAGTTCCGG
This sequence comes from Lactarius sanguifluus, assembly GCA_021527775.1. NCBI lineage: Eukaryota > Fungi > Basidiomycota > Agaricomycetes > Russulales > Russulaceae > Lactarius > Lactarius sanguifluus. Next base: position 145,442 of record JAKEYF010000090.1, read on the forward strand.
CGGTGGTTCTGCGAAGTTTGGGCCATGCACCTGTGTTTCTCGATATGGTGTGAGCAACCCAGCGTGGAATACATTGTGGATTTTCCACGTCTTCGGTATTGCCAATTGATAGGCCACATCGGACAGCTTCCGCGTTATCGTAAAGGGCCCGTACCTCTTCGGAGCCAATTTGGCTGTTGGCTGTGTGGTGCGCAGATTGGTGGCGTCTAACCACACTTTATCGCCCATACGATACGGTGTGAATCGCGTGGTGTCTATCCACAGGGTTTGTGCTCGTGTCATGGCTTCGTGGGCGTGGCGTCTCGCTTCTTGAAGTTGACGGAGTCGTAGCGTGGTAGTGGGTACGTTGGAGTCAGTCGTACGCGGCTGGTGTACGGTGGGGATGTATCCCGTTAGTAGGATAAATGGTACCTCCTTTGTCGTTTCCGACTTCCAACTGTTGAGGGCGTATTGGGCAATCGGCAGCCAATCTGCCCAGTCATTCTGTTGATAGTTTACGTAGATGCGTAGGTATTGTTCGAGCCGTTGGTTGGTACGTTCGGATTGCCCGTCCGTTCGTGGGTGGTACGCCGTACTGATGTTTTGTGTGATCTGTAATGTTTTGCATAACTCTTTCATCACGTTTGCGGTGAATCGGGGATCGCGGTCGGATATGACGCGTGTCGGTAGTCCGTAGTGCGGGAGGACGTATTGTAGGTATTTCTTTGCGACCCCTTCGGCTGTAATCGTCTCGTTGCACGGTACGAACACGCTGGCCTTGGAGCACGCCTGGTCTGTAATGGTTAGTATGGTATCGTACCCTCGAGACGGTGGTAACTTGGTGATGAAGTCGAGTGCTATCACCGTGAACGGCAGCTTCGGCTCGTTGTGTATGATTGGCGCAAGCGGTGGTTTGGGTCGGCCTGGTAGCGCTTTGGTGCTTTGGCATGTGGCACACCCGTTCACGTAGTCGGTTATTGTTCCTTTCATCTGTGGCCACCAATAGTGTTCTTGGATCTGGGTCGTCGTTTTTGCGATACCGGGGTGTCCTGCGGTGGGCAGGTCGTGAAATAACGAAATTACCCCCCTCTGTAGAGTCTGATCGTCCACGATCACAAGTCGATCGCCTTTCCACCAAAGGCTGTTGGACAGGATGATGTCGGTATCGTGGGCGAGGCGTTCAAGGGCCGGTTGATGGCTGCGCTGGGCGAGGCGACACCGGTCGTCGAGTGTGGTCGTGGTCGCGGCCTGGACAAACAGGGCGGGTGGCAGGACGAGGACGTCATCGTTGTCGTCGGCCCCGTCCCCGTGCGCGGGGTGACGGGACATGGCGTCGGCTTGTAGTAACGCGCCGGGGCGATGGACCAGTCATAGGTCGTAATCGGCTAGGAGGTTGACGTAGCGAGCGACGCGCCGGTTGATGCGTTGTGGTTGACGATAATGGAGGAGGTTGGCGTGGTCGGTGAAGACCGTGATCGGGTGTCGCGCGCCGACGAGAAGATGGCGCCAATGTTCGAGACCTCGGATCAACCCGAGGAATTCGCGGTCGTACACGTCGTAGTTACGCTCGGCCGCGGTAAGAGACTGTGAGAAATACCCCACAACTTGAGGTTTCCTCCTGGGGTCAAGTTGCGTGAGGATAGCGCCGACGGCAAAGCCAGACGCGTCCGTTTGAAGCTCATATGGTAATGCGGGATCGGGCTGACGAAGCGTAGGACGTGAGGTAGCTATGGTAATCAAGCGATCTAGTGCGGTTGCACACTCGTGTGTCCAGTTAAATGGGACGTCTTTCTTTAGGAGTGCGTTGAGAGGTCTTGCCAGGGCTGCGAAACCGGGGATGAACGGTCGCTGGTAGTTGAGCACCCCGAGGACGCTCCGGATCTGTCGTACCGAGGTGAGGGTGCGGGGCCAGTCGCAAAGACCGTTGGTCTTATCTTCGCCCATTCGTATCGAACCTTCGCGAATTGTCATTCCGAGGTAGTCCACTTCTCGCTTCTCGAACTCGCATTTGGAGAGTTTTAGGAAGTAGCTTTCTGTCGCCAGAATGCCGAGGACTTGATTGACGATCAGTCGGTGTCTCGTAAGATCGAGCGTGGTAGCGATCAGTATGTCGTCCATGTAGATGAATAACTCGGACGGGTATCGGTCGAGGAGTGATCGAAATATGCGAAGCATAGCGCGCATGAAGGTCGCCGGCGAGTTAGTCAACCCGAAATACATAACGAGGGGTTCGAACAACCCTAGCGGCGTTTTGAACGCCGCTTTCCATCGATCTTCTTCCTTGATCTGGATGTTGTTGTAGCCCCATCGGATATCGAACTTGGTAAATAGCGCTTTGTCGGCTAGATTATCGAGTATATTCGAGATGAGCGGGATCGGGTATTCGTCCCGGACCGTGAGTGCGTTTAGTGCTTTGTAATCTTGCACCGGTCGGAGTTTGCCGTCTTTTTTTTTGAGGAAGAAAAATGAGGACGCGTAGGGTGACTTTGACTCCCGGATGTACCCCTTTTCTAGGTGTTCTTTGAGGAACTCGCTTAAGTGGGCCAACTCGGTGGGATTAAGCGGGTATATTTTGCACGGTAATGTTGTCGGTGCTCCTGGTTTCAGCAGGATGGCGTGGTCGTCGGGTCTATTTGGTGGGAATCGTTTTGCCGCTTCTTCTGAAAAGACTGTGGCGTGAGTTTGATACGCTTCGGGAAGCTGTACGTCTGGTTTCGTTTTTTTGTTTTGTTCTGCCCACTGTTGCGCAATTGTATTAACTTCGGCTCGTTGTGTGAGCGTGATGGGCGATTCATTGAGTATGCCCGTGGCCCACGTGATTTTTGGATCGTGTTTCTGGAACCACGGGTATCCGAGAATCAGCCGTGCTCGCCCGAGGTTCGTGACATAGAAGGAAATCTCATCGCATTTGTCCCCGCTATGGTACAACAAGTGGCATTTGCTTCGTAGACCTCCCCCCACGTTGACCGTGCCGTCTACATTCGTCACTTCTCGAGGTTCGGTCTTTGCGGTGTCGAGTTTGAGCTTTCCCACTACGCGGTAATCGATGAAGTTTTCCGAGGCTCCAGAGTCGAGGAGCGTGGATACGCGTTCTTGTCGATCGGGCCCTTGCACTGGCACATCTATGGTGAGTGCCGATGGAGTGGTGCTCTCGACAGCGTTGATTTCTTCGATGTCGCTTGCTTCTTCGACTTCGCCTTCTAGTAGCAAGTTTGCTATGATTTCTTGTCGTTCGCGTTTGGACAACCCGAGTAGTGAGGCCTGTGCCGTCTGCATCGCGTTAACCGCGGCTGGAGCCGGACCGGGTTGGTCTCTGGTTGGCGTTTTTGCGGCGGCTTCGTTCGCTTTGACTGGTACGTTCTTTTTTTGCGGGCAGAAGCGTGATAGATGCCCTTGTTTTTGACACCTGAAACACCGTCCTTCGCGTTGACACTTTTCTTTATCTTCGGCTGATAGCTGGTTCGAGAATCGCGGTTTGGTCGTTGTTACTGTGACGTTATCCACGTCCATCGGGACTGGCTCGTCACGTCGTGATACGTGTACTTTTGTAGGCTGCGTAGGGCCCGCTCGTTGTGGTCGTGGGCCATTCGGACCAGCACAGGATGCTATGGTCTGATACCGCTGCGTCTCTTGCCTCGCCGCCTCTTTCCACTCGTCCATGCTGACGGGCATGGTGTTTCTTCGTAGACAGGCGACGAGGAGGCCCCTTTTTAGGCCTCTTCGGAAGAATTCGACGGTCCCTTGTGCGTTTGCGTCCCAGCCGGCGTGGTTTGCGAGGCGTTGGAACTTGGCGATGTAGCTATCGATGTCGTCGTTCGTCATGGTGAGCGATATCAATTGTTGGTATGCGTTTTGTTTGCTCATCGTGTCGGTCCACGTATTTTTGAACGCGGTCTCGAAACTCGTCCACAGGATCTCGTCGTTTTCGTTCACTGGGCGTGTTGCGTGCTTGACCTTTCCGTCAAGGTCGAGTTCTTGCTCATCTACCCAGTCGTCTACCGCGTTTCCGCGGATGAAGGATAGGGCCAAGCCTACTCGCGCGTATGGCGAGACGATGAGTTCGTGCGTTCGGTTGTTCCGCCGGTACTGGCGGAACTCGCGTAGGAATTGTTCGCTTTTCTTCCTATCGCCTGCGAACATGGTGGGTGCTGTGCCTTTAAGGCTGCCGGTGAGTAGTGGAGTCGTCATCACTGGTGGTACTGTTGTTGATGGGATATAAGTTGCTAATACGGCGGCGGTGAGCGCTTCGACCGTTTCGGTAGGTTTCGTGGGTGGTTCTTCGTCGACTTCGATGGGTTGAACGGTTGCGTGTTCTTGGTGGACAGGTGTCAGTTGGCGAAATGCGGTGGTAAGTTCTTCTATCGGGTCTGTGGTGTCGACCTGAATAGGTTCGACGAATCTTGGGTGTAGGGGGTCAGTTAGCCTCCAATAACCTAGTCCGAGCTCTGCGGCACCGTCTGGATCGACGCAAAAATTGGTTTTTGTCTGCCACTGGTTGTCGTGTCGTTCGAGGATATACCAGTCGTTGTTGATCAAGTCTAGTGTCAAAGTCCCCCTATTGTCGGGAAGAGGACACCGATATCCGATATCTGTGGGGTCAAGTCGGGATACAAACCAGAAAGCTCTCCCGAGTACGTGTGCCGGGAGGTCGTCGCGGGTTCGCCGGTTTACGGTTACCCACGAGTTGTCGTCGGGTATGTTGTATGCGAGACTCGCCACTGTTGCTACTACGCGTGAATATAGCTATTCACTGTCCGTGTATCCCTGTTGTGTCTGTTGTGTCAATCGGGGTCTCTTTTCGTTGTCTCGCGTTGTTACGCAAGGTCGTTCGTCGGGGTCCGCGTGCGATTCGTTTCGCGCGGGGTCGAGTGGAAGAGAGCTAGTCTTTTGTTACGACCTCAGCGGGTCGTTCGGTTCGTGCTCCGACCGCTGTCGGAGTTCGTACTTGAGAAGTTGCTTTGGCACCTTCTTCGAGGGTTTCGTGATGGACTTTGCAAGCCTTTGACGAGTCAATGTAGATGCTGAGTTTCCAACAAAGACTAGCTACCGAATACAACACGAACGGTAGCTCTACTTATACTCGTACAAGCCTGGTGGTTATCGGTACGTTTTACTAGGAGTCCTACACGCCAGCGCATTGCCAGCGGCTTGCCAGCGGGTTGAACCGCTGGCATGAGTCAGAGCTTATCTATCGAGTCACCTAACCAAATGCGTTCATCGTCTACGTGGCGTGTCACGTGACCGTGACACCAAGCATCAAGCGGCAGCAATGTCATACACAACCACGCTATGGTGATCTTGGTTGTGGCACCAGCTGACGCAGGCCCGCAACTTGGTGGAGGTGGCATATCCTGGCTCGTGCGCAGGGCAGTGGGGCTTTTTCCCGGCAGGTGGCTCAATTGAGGCGACAGGCATAGAATGGCAGCTTCATCGCACAGGGAGGGGCAGCGCTTGTTAGTTTTGGTGCAGAGACTAGGCTAGAATATATGTTTAAGAGCACAGCTATACAGCGGCCGGCGAAGAGGGTCGAGGGCGAAAACAAAAACGCGCACAAGGGCTAGCTAGCTAGATCTGAGTCTGGGCCGCGGTGAAACCTGTTGTACTTAATATTGTATGTCAAAAATGCGAGAGTGTGGGGGCTGTATGAGCGGCAGCTATATGTCATGGTCAGGGCTGTCGGGCGGCGTCGGGCCTGTCAGGCGTCAGGGGTCGAAGCTTGGTCGAAAGCGATCTAACAACCTACTCAGAGTACAGTATGTTAGACTCCGTGTTTGCGATTGCGATTTGGAATGTATAAACACGATGTATACATATACCCGAGTAGATAGCCTACGGACAATCATCACATCCTATCCCCAATTCCCACTATCTCCGGGCGAGGGAGCTCAGAACCTAAAAGGTTATGGGCCCTGCCGCTGCTGGCACATTGTCTTACGCTCCCTTCTGCCATATACCCTCGTGCCTCTGAGCACCCTTCATCACTGTATCTGTCTCGCGTCTCATCAGAATCAGTCAGAATCATATTGTCACTCCAATCAGAATCGTTCCATCCATCAAGTTGTCTATTTTCGTGCCATTGTGCCGTCTTCAGAGTCTTCAGAATCGCAGAATCAGATCGTCATTCCAGTCAGAATCACTTCGTCCATCAAGTTGTCTATTTTCGTGCCTTTGTGCCGTCTTCAGAATCTTCAGAATCGCAGAATCAAATCAATTTTTTTTTCGTCGTCAAACCCTGTCGAGGCTGTCGTCAATCATTCCAGCCAGAGTCTTCTTGCATCACCAACTTCGACTCTGTCCAAAGACAACCTGCTCGCGCTGCAGTTGTGCACAACACCTCAGCCATTTGATCCCACACGTCTCCGCTCAAGTCTCCTTTGCACATGCCTGGGGGAACCCATCACGGTCCAGCACCACCATTGACAACTGCACTTGTCACCTCACTTGCCACATACCGCCGCCAGTCCGCCACCACCACAGTTTGTCTGCTCCACTGCTAGCACCGCCCTGCGTGTCGCTATGTCACCCTCTATATGCGTCCTGGAGCAGCACTAACTGTGCATCATGAGTCAAAGCACCCAACCGCCACCCCTACATGCCACCCTACACACCACGACACCCCTCACACTTCCTGCACCGCTGCCTCCTTTACCATTTCTTGTTCCTTCATCGCCAACTTTCCTGCCCCAGCTATACACTGGGCCACAGTTCGCGCTGAGGGGGAGTTGTGTTTCCTTTCCTGCGCTGTTACCACTGTACACCTTTCTGTTCCCCACCTTTTCTGCGATACCCACACCTTTCTGTTCCCTACCTTTCCTGCAATACCTACACCTTTCTGTTCCCCACCTTTCCCCACCTTTCCTGCGATACCATCCTTCCCACGCCACAATCACATGCGGTGGTCCGCGCCCGGTTGGGGTGGAAAACTGCGCGGTAACGTCCTCAACGCTATCCAAAACGTCACGTCGATCCTGGCCGACTTTGCTGCGAGCGTGTCGGCATCCACCTGCGGTACCTTCGCCGATGAGTGGGCTTCTGAAGCGCTCAAGTTCCTCATCCATTTTGTTGGTGACATGCACCAGCCACTGCATCTCACAGGACGTGATCGTGGCGCCAACGGTGTCAAAGTGTCCTTCGATGGGCGCAACACGAACCTCCACTCTGAATCAGTCTGGGACACCTCACTGATCGCCAAGTATCTCCAGACCATCCCGCGCAACTACACGCGCCCGCTCCCCGTGCCCGCCCTCGAGTTGTCCTTCTGCGGCGCAATCTACAACCCGTACATCTGCCGCATCGTCTGGGAGGGCCTCAGCATCGGCCGCAGCACAGGTCGCTGGGAGTCCGAGGCCGACTCGTGGCTCGCATGCCCCGCCTCGTCATCCAACTCTGGTCCACAGCTCGTACTCACGGCCCCACGGGCCCACGCAACCTGAGGCCCAGGCTCATAACCGCACCAAACCCAACAGGTGACAACCGCTACATGCGTCTCGTTTCAGCACTGAACTGCACTTCCCGTTAAATACACATGGGACTGCAGTTTGTGCTGAGGGGGAGTGTTAGACTCCGTGTTTGCGATCGCGATTTGGAATGTATAAACACGATGTATACATATACCCGAGTAGATAGCCTACGGACAATCATCACATCCTATCCCCAATTCCCACTATCTCCGGGCGAGGGAGTTAGACTCCATGTTTGCGATCGCGATTTGGAATGTATAAACACGATGTATACATATACCCGAGTAGATAGCCTACAGACAATCATCACATCCTATCCCCAATTCCCACTATCTCCGGGCGAGGGAGCTCAGAACCTAAAACAGTAGGCCAGGCATCTCGGGCGAAGCGAGAAATTGATGGCAATTTAGTACACAGTAACTGAACCGATCGGGCCATCAATGCATCAATACGCATCAATAAAGAATGCGCACTTGCTGTTTCTCAGACCCCTTCTTACCCCTGCCAAACCGTTGTAATAGGGCCATCTGTAATTGCACTAGGTGTTCAGAGCTGTTCGGAGCTGTTCAAGGACACTCCAAACAGCTCTGAACACTCCGAACACCTAATTGCATTTACAGATGTAGCCAAGCCTTCCACGAGCTCCTTCCCCCACTACCTCTCCGTAGTACGCCGTGTCCATGGTCTTGCAGTTTCATGGTAAATACCAATTATCATCTGCACACGATGATGCCATTACCTGTGTGGCATTCAGCGGTGGAGGGGACTACATCGCCAGTGGAGGGCTTGATCGGAAGTTACAGATATTTTCTGAGTCATTGGCTGATGGCCGACTCCACTATTCGGTTGTTACCCCAAGCCCCATTAAGTCGTTAATATGGCTTCCTGGTCCTGAGAAAATGTTAGTCTGTGCATGCAATAGCGGGATATTGATCAATGTAACTATTTTTGCGGGGGTAAGTAGCCGCTTTGTTTCCGTGCTAGACTCCTCACTGGCACCCTCGCCTGTTCTAAAGGATACCATGAACTTCACTTATTTTCGGGCTGATAACCACACCATCGATTTCATGGCCGTTGACCCTTCAGCCGACTATCTCGCTACGGGTGCTGGGGTGGATGTCCGGATCTGGAAAGGAGACAGGCGCCGTATGTTTTCGCCTTCCCATTCCTCTCTTTTTCTTCTCCTAATATTGTCCCCAGATGATTGGCAGGGACGTGGACGTTTGACTAGTCCCAAGAAATCTGCGGACAATGTTGACGTATACGTCATCTTGACTGGGCTGCACTGGTACAGTGCCACTGGCACTGGCGACGGCAACATCAAGTTGATCACGGCATATCGCCATCACGGCATTCAGTGCGTTCCTATTAGATGGTTTGCGGGTATTCTGATGTCTGGGTGCCGACCAGATTATGGGACGTCGAACAGATGGCTATCGTCCAATCGATTAGTATGCCATCCCCGATGTGTGCTACTTCTCACTACTTTGTGTCACGAGCATGGGCTGATCTCATTCTACAAGATTTGGAAGTTCTCTTTCCCCAAACGGGCTTCTGATATCCACTGCCAAGCTTGGTGGATATGATCTGTATAGCTTGGACTCGGGCATCGTCGCCCACACGTATTCCCACGGCTTGCCTTCTATCAATGACAAATACCCCGCTACGTTCTTGCCTAGGGGAATCGCGTTCTGCGCTGCGACTGCGGATGGGACTGTAACTCTCTGGGATGTGAAGCAAGGCGACCGGTTACAATCAGTCCAACATCTCCGTGCGTCCAGCTTCGTCTCTATGCTCTCTCGTCACAATTCAATTCTTATTTTCCCCAAGCGGGTGTGACCATACATGCCATTGCAGTACGCCTCACGGTGTCTATGGGTGCCTTTTTTCGCCGTCTTACACCCCTTATTGTAGGTGTATGCTGCTGAGAAGAGTGGGACTATATTCCTCGCAACGGCGTCTCGTGATGAAGTCAGAGTATGGCGTGCAATTTCCGGTGGTAGAAATTCAGCTCTTGAATCACTTGCGTGCATAACTCATATTACCTTTTGAAGGTGCGGGTAACCGTCGCAGAAACGGCGACGGGTGCTGTTCCGAGGTGTGCAATCGTCTAGCACCGTTGTACTCGTACGCTAATGGGGAATCTAGCATCACACTATTGCTGTTTGTGCAGCTGCGCTTGTTTGTGCCTGTGCCATTATGCTAGTGCCGGCGTTCTGGTCGACCAAGTAAGATAGTTGTCGCACAGCGGTCGGGGTCAGTACTGGTGGTACCTAAGTGATACATATATGTATTCTATCCCCCAGGAAAGGCGACGATATTTCGCTTGCGACCTCGCTTGGTTGCTTATGGACGCCCCATTATCTCAGGCTTTAGATCTGTTTCTGTGCTTACCTGTATAAATACTACCTGTACCCACCTCTTCTTACCCCAGTTAATCTTAGTTCTCCCCTCTGGGCTTCAGAACTCTGCAGGGCCTAGTTCCCCTCGTTCCCCGCGTTCCCGAGAGTCTCGCATTCGCCTACTCCCTTAGCAACTTTAGAGAGACGTGACCCCGACCCTAGCGAAGCCATATGCAAAGTTACGAGTCCCGCGAAGGCCCGCACGACTGGCAACGCGGCTTTAATTCCAAGCCTCCCCGAACCCACGTCCCTAGCTGCACGTCGAAGCGCTCACCGGCAGCATTGGGTATCAACGCCAAGGACTCCATCTGTAATTGCACTAGGTGTTCAGAGCTGTTCGGAGCTGTTCAAGGACACTCCGAACAGCTCTGAACACTCCGAACACCTAATTGCATTTACAGATGACTCGGAAATAGGCAAGCCACATGTCCTCTCTATCATAAAACAAAACTAGCACTTCCTGCACAATCGCCACGCACACTGAATCGTGACATGCACACCTGCTGCCTTGTGTACAAATCTAATCCCAGACAAAGAGCTGAGTACTAACGCACATCCTTTGTCTCTTCCTCACTAAGATAAAAACCCGGTCGAATGAAGAGTCCTCTCGCAGCACCTCTGAACATCTCACACCCACAATGTCCTCTGAACCTCCCAGCCTGTTTAGAGATACAAACATTAAATCCACTGGCCACGAAGGTTGCACGTAGAGCTATAGCCAGTGGCCCTGCTGCTGCTGTTGCGGAGACAAGGAAAAACAAGCAAATGCGCATGAGTAGTACATCCTCAGAACCGCTTCGCTTACGCTCCAACATCCACTGAGATATCTCCCCCATGCAGGAGCCGACCAGGCTAGCAACGCCCCCCAACTCCAGCAATATACGCCCCCGCAATGGTGGCAGTTGGGATTCCAGTCGAAGCGGTCATTGACGACATCAAGCCACGCTTTGATTCCCCAGCACTGGTGTATCCCCCATCGGAGCCGAGGTACACTCCACCACCTGCCCAACCTACCACCCGCCCCGATGAGGATATCCCCACTGGCATAGCGAACCCTCCCGACCCCTTTGACGGGCCTGGGGCCATCTCGATTCGCGCACTGCTAGAAACCACTCTACATGTCCGCAAACCTACTAACCGTAACGCTCTTCCGAGTCGCGACCCCTTGGCCAATTATACTAGAGCTACCATGCCCAAAGTCCACGACGCCCTCCCCACATCCCCCTTCGACTACATCGACCTCGACCTCATCAGTGAATGGGAGAATTTCCCAGGAGGGAAACTCCTAATCGTCCCCTTCGGCGACATCGTCAACGAGGCAAACCTCCACGGACCCATCAAGAACAGAATCCTCTACGCTATGGCCGAAGTCGCCCAATCCCAGGAAATCGGGGTCTCTGCCCCAACACCCAACGCCAGCACCATCGAAGACGAGTGTTACCCAACCTCGTTCCTAGTCTACAACCTAACCAATGCCCAGAAAAAGATTATCCTGGATAGAGGTGTTTGGTCCTCCCGAGCGATAACCGTCCGTGCCATCCCATTCTTCCCAACCAACCCCGACTTCCTGTTCGCGATCAAAGGATTCTCTACGCTCATCGAGAGAGATGTCCACGAGCTAATCAAGAGTGTCTGTAGCGGTGCGACTGCCGCGCTACGCCAAGTCAAGTGAAAGGTGAAGTGAACTGTTAAGGGGGCACACTCAACCTAACGCGGAGACAAGTCACGCGCTAAACGTACAGTCACAGTGGAGGGGACAGAAACGTGGAGCCTTTATACAAGGACTCAAACTGTCAGTGATCACACTGTGGCATGCTGAGTGGAGAACCAAGAGGACAAGTTAGATTGGAAAGAGTAAGGTAGTACAATGAAATGTGCACCTGAGTGGAGAACCAAGAGGACAAGTTGGTTCCACTCAGGACGCTACAGGGAAGCTTATATACACTACTGCGGCTGAGTCTTAACTGAGTTCTAACACTATTACTAAGTGTACAGTAAGGTCCTATGACTCAGGAGCTGACGCGTCGTGTCTATTAATAGCGTTATCTATGGTGCTGACGTGGCACTCTGTCATAACGCTTACGAGCGGCTCCACTTGCTGAGTAAAACCTAATACAGTGAGTAAGCGTAAACTACTAAGCACGTTCTAGATCCTTCTAGTCCCTTCCATCCTTATCGTCCAATCATATGAGTCCGTACTAATGAGGGATATTAATCCCGCGATCACGTGCACATGGTGGCAAACACATGTGACTAACGAATACCTCTGTACTTCGGCCCTTCATATCTTCACCGAATAAATCCGTGTAAATACAGAAAAATAGGGAAAATAATACGCGTCCATGACAGTGTCTGGTATGACAACGACACCGCTATATTTGCCCAGTCCGTCATCGATTCCGCTCCAGAAGGGGACCGCGTCGCTCTCGTCTTTGCCATCCGCTCATTCTTGGACTCTATGTCAACTTCTTGCCTCCAGATCGTGGAACACAGTGGTGCCCTCACACCTGTATTCAACGTCTACGCTGACAGGAGGACTATCCCACACCCCACGATGTGGCTCAACATCCGCAATTATCTTGCAGACAAAACCTACTCCACGCAGATGCATGGTCACAGTATCGTTTCTCTCACCCCCTACGATTGTGACCTATGCCACGGCGTCGACCACCTGAAAGGACTCTGCCCATTCCCTGGCATACCTGGATGGAACGGCCCTGGAAGAGACTAGAACGGGGAGGAACACCGGGGAATATACGGCTTGGAAATTCTCTGTGGCACAGGCCCGAGCGTCAACAAAGGCGCATTTCTGATGTGAATTGAAATAAACCATAAACTACGTATGCTACCCCTTCCTTAAATGTCTAGTTCCAATGTATCGAACAATAGTAGAGCGATAACAATAATAAAGAACCCTCTTACACTGCTCAAATTAGTACTACTCTCCTGCCGTCATCCCACCACCCTCGGCCTCGAAACGAAGTTCTGAGCTAGAGTGAAGAAAGGCAAACCCGCGTTAGCAGTATGCCCTTGGGTATGCCCCAGATTCATGTAGTGCTAAGAAAGCAGGTCGCAACGGAGATACTAAGAAGAAAAAATGACATACCATATGTGAGACGTGGGATCGAATGCGACCGACGAGGGACTGAAGACGCAGAGGTTGGTGATGAGGTCGAGTAGGAGGGTGCGAAGAGACAGTGAGGAGATGCGCGGGAAACGAACGTGAACTGGTAATGACAAGGTGAATTAGTGAAACGAATTATTTGAACATACCTTGAACGAAGCTTCCCGACAGAGGAGGCAGGCATTGAGGGATGACATGATGACAGGTTAGCGGACCAACTTGAAGCACGCGGCCAGCGGACAGTCTTAGCGGCTTTGCTTAGCGGTTATCTCCCGGATATCCGGTCCGTGTTGCCGCATATGGCGGACATCAGGGGAATCTAACACAATGAGTACTGATCGACTCATCACGAAGATCCGAGCCTTGCTGCGTGTATAGAGCTCTTCCTCTTGGCCTGCCACAAGACAAAAGCAAGCCGACGGTGTAAGGATAGCTTAGGCACTGGCCCCCAACTGCTAGTTTTCGCATGAGTTTTCGCACATTTCGGACTCGGATCCCAGCGTGGCCTAGCTGCCTATCTCGATCGGCCTCGAATCCTCGACTTCGCCACACCATCCGGCTATCGATCAACGCTTTCAAGTTCTCCATCATTTACACCCTGCATCACCCATATCGCCGATTCTAATGTCACTTGAGCTGTCAAGTTTACTCCGTCCTTCTTCGGCCACGCCGCCCCTTTGTCCTGGCAGGGTGCGGTTTATTTTCTTGTTCTATTTTACCGATCTTGTACAATAGTGCGTGTGCAGTGAGTTCCCACCTCGGCCTCAGCTTCTTGTGTCTTTCATGTCACCGTGTCCCTCGCTACTCGTTCCGCCACCTCGTACCTGACTGTCTCCTTTCCGTTTCGTCTCATCTTCACCCGCGTTTCACTGTCTCCGCTCCTATGCCACTATCGCTGTCTCTCTTACCTTACTACACACACTTAGGCTTGGTTTAGCTGCCAGATGTCTATGTATCTACACACACTCGGCGCTCGGTCTTCCCCCTTTTCACTGTGTGATCGTCTCGGGAATCTGGCACAATCAAGGGCATTCGAAGGTCAATCTCGCAGCGGCCGTCGCCTCCATCCCTTAGGCCTTAGCCTCCACACATCCGCTGCTGCACTATGACTGCAATCACGACGGGTCACGAGCACGTGGTTGACGACGAACCATGCCTTGGCCTAGTTAGTGCGTTAAGATTTTTTTTTGTTTCATATCGTTTCTCACTGATGTCATAGCCCACATCGCCGCCGCTGCCTCACCAGCCGTGGCCCCCGTTCCATCCTTCGCCACACGACCACGACCACGACCCCGCCGCGCGAAGCCCCGCCCCGACACCATTACCAACATGGCGTGCAAGTCCCTACCGCCGACGATGACCGGCGACATCGACACTGCGGTGACGATGGCTGCAACGACACCGACACCGCGGTGACGATGGCTGCAACGACACCAACACCGCGGTGACGATGGCTGCAACGACACCGACAACGACGACACGAGGCCCGCGACCAAGATGGTCACGAACTGGGTTTCTGCCCAGTGCATCAAGATAAGTTTTTGTTTGCTTGTTTTAGTTCACATCGTTTCTGACGGATTCGCACCTTGCCTCTCCAGCACATGCAAGAAGCACGTCCTGCACCTCACTTGTTAAGCCTCGCAAGTCCAGCCTCCGCCGCCTCGCTACACGTCGGCCCCGCCTCCACCCTTCACCAGTCCACCAACACCACTGCCCCGTCACGCCGTGCAAGACCCTCCCCGACACTGCGCCATCCCGACACTCAAGACCACCCCCAACGCAATGCGCAAGACCCGCTATGATGCCACCCCCAACCCGGTGTGGAAGACCCGCTACGACACCAACCCGTTTCTCGCAAGCCCTGCCATGACGCCACCCAAACACGGCGCGCAAAAGACATCGCCAACTTGCAGCAATGCCACCTCACACAGTGCTCAGGACCACACAGCAAGGACAATGCCAATGACACCGACACCGACACACTGGCCGACAACAACTTGACACGAGGGGAGTGAGGTCTATGATGGCAGTGACGCGGCGGGGGGCATTCCCATAACTACTTGCACTAGTACTAGTAGTATGCAACATAGAACATATGCTGTTGATATGCCAGCACTCTCCATGGCTGGTAAATTCACGCTTTTTGCAGTTTCTAGCAACTTTTACACTTTCCTGCCCTTCTGTGCTCTCTGGGCCATTGTGAAACACATTATATTGTCTAGCCAAGTGTTGCTTGGAAAATGCATGCAAAATCTTGGTTTTGTTGATAAAATTTTGTTATACTGTCCTCTTGTGGGAAAATGATGACAGGATTTAAAATTATTACCCAATAAAAATTGGGAAAAAATATTATAACCCATTCAAGATATTACCATTCACAATTGCCATGATATAAGTTAAATAACTGGCCATGAATTTCTTGTGTGAGGTATTTATGCAAGTTGCAAAATTATGTCTTCATTTTTTCATACCATTTTTGACTGACAAAATGATGTGCTATCACATTTTATCAACATATTACCTGTAAAACATTTTAACAAGATATATAATAAAACCTTTATAATACTCTGACAATATTATGGAAAAGTATATTTATATTGTCTACATATTGTACTCTGAAATTGTATTGACAATATTTATTTGCCTTATCAACATTTTATATGGTGAAAATTGTGGATAAAAAATGCCTTTTGTTATAGGATATGCCTAAATTTTGTCAACTGTAAAAGGGAATTTTCCATCCAGTGCTCACGCTGAAGGTTGAACGTTATTGTCGAGCTCCAAGTTTGTGAGGTTTCCCAGCAATTTTCAGGCGTGCTTCAGTTGCTACAAGAAATACGTTGAGTCTCCTTGCGAGGTAAGGGCCTCACTGAACAAGGGAAGCACCTGTAGCACTCTCTCCGATTTGAGCCATTGCGTCCAGCTCCGCCCCATGGCCTCATTGACGGATTTGTCGAGACGCCGCGCAAGGTGGACGAGCTGAGCTTTGACTGTCATTTGGAGATAAATTATGGGACGTAGAAAGACAGAAAAGGATATTTTAGGTCGGGGAGTAGCTGCAACTGTAAGCATGCATGCTTGTGCCCATGTGTCGCATTGGTTTCTGCGTAACGTGATCGCATATGTCTGAATTGTCTTCGTTTCGGACACGTTTCATCAATTTCGTGCATCAGTAACAGGCATGATACAGGTAAATGGTTTCGGATTAATAAATTAAAAACACTCTTAAAGCACACGTACACTCGGTAACATGTTCTGTTCTGTCTACAATTCCGTGCCAGTGACTTCGTACTGACCTTTTGACAACTTGGAATGGGTCACGCATGGCAGCGCTCTCCATACTGTCGACATTACAACCCGGCGAGTCAATTGCAGGCATCACGGCTATACAGCAGATACAAGAAAAGAGACAAGCCGCCAATGGGCCAATAATTAGGGCATTCTATACTCGTCACCATCTTTGAGTTCGTCGTTCGAAGGAAGACGCATGTCCAACGCCACGAACTCTCCCTTCGCATCCTCCTTCACAGATCCAAACCGTCGCTGCACCGGCATTATGCCAATTGGCGTACAGGGAAGGGACGGTCTAAACGATTCAGACGCGGCCATCAGCCCCTTGATCAGCCCAGCTTTTCCTGGAGCAGGACAAAGGAGACTCACGAATAGCAGCGCCGACTGGCCGGCCGAGATGATGCCGAGCCACTTGTCGAAAACACGAGCAGAACGATTACGCCGCCCAGGCCAAAGCAACACACCATACACCTCAGTGCAGCTCTCCTCTGGGATGCGGTGGAACCTGCTCCAATCGTGCACTGCACGACGCACAGCAGCACGAGGCTGGCACCTCCCACCTGCCCGAAGAGGAAAAGGACTGGTCGTCGGTACGGGGAAAGCCAGGTGGGATTACAACATCACCTTATGTGCCATACTCGAGCCGTGGTTATGCATGAACAGATACGCGAGCGTGCCTCCTGTTATGGACGCGCCGGCTGAATGACACGCAGTTGAGTGAAGCGTACCTGGGGGAGGGGGAAGAGGCACGAACCGACGCCAAATTGAAGTGGGCGGTGCAGCAGGAACACCCTGGGACTTCCCGTCGCCTTTGCATATTCGGCCATGAGCACGCCAGATGGAAACACGAGCAAGAGCCCCACAGTACAGAGCGCGCCATGCACGAAACTCACAGAACTGCCGCCGCCACCCTTGTCATCGTGACTGTCACCCTCATATTCGGCTTTCTCGTCATCGTGGGCATCATCACCTTTGTCTTTGGGATGGGAATGGGAATGCCTGGGATGTACTGGGGGAGGAGGACTGGTGGCTCGGTGGGGATGGTAGGGATGTGCGTCA
Source organism: Lactarius sanguifluus (assembly GCA_021527775.1). NCBI lineage: Eukaryota > Fungi > Basidiomycota > Agaricomycetes > Russulales > Russulaceae > Lactarius > Lactarius sanguifluus. The sequence continues at coordinate 162,757 of JAKEYF010000090.1, forward strand.
GGTTGAGCCTGCCATGGCCGATTTTTTGGTGTGTTGAATGGGAGCATTCGAGTCCGCCGATCCCGGCGTGCGGCTGAATGCCCAAATGATGTTCTACATCCCGTCCGGCGGCGCCTGCGTGAAACGTCAAGTACAAAAAGCCGCGCATATATGTACAGTACTTACGTTCCACGTGAATACAAGCGGCCAATGCGAGGGTTCTCCAAGGTGGCCAGCACAGAACGCAATGAAGAAAACAGTCTGGGAGAGCACGCACATAGGTATCGGTGAGCGAGAGCGAACAGAGGCTGCAAATCCGGCGTCGGCATGACTTCGTACGGCACTTTGCAATGCGAGAGTGCCACGGAGTTATACTCGCCGTCTGCGCCACGCGAGGGCCACACGACCTCCATGGGGCTGTCGCCCATGTTACGCCCGAAGCTGCTAACATGCATGGGCTGGACGTCAGTGCGACGGATGGAGGTCAGGTGTAAGCGTACATGGCCATCCAGCCTAGCTTCTAGTTGCCCGCATAATATCTGGCATGCGAGTCAATTACCACGCTACACTCGATACACATCACCTATCAAAGCCATACAGTCTCACTTACCTGTTCGAGGAAAGAAAAACCCCATGGACATCGCTGCTTATTGTGTCGTGGGTGGAGCCAGTCGACTGCCTGATTTCTTGCTTCGACTGGAGCAATTGAGAAAGCTGTGCAGCATGCGGGATGATAAAAGGCGTACCAAGTCAGACTCGGAGGAGCCACTCTTAACGGGGGACGGGTAAGGAAGAGGGCTACGGCCGGCAAGGATTTTGTCGTTGACTCGCCAGTGTTCCCATCGAAGCATACTACAGTACTGTAGGTAGACAAGTCTGCGCCCTCACGAACCCAGGGGCACTTAAAGTTTGCGTAGGCACACAGCGCTTGGTCACGTAACGGTCATAAATAATTCGGTCAAGACTCGAGAGTTCTCGCATTCATTCGACCAGTAAAAACTAACTTCGCTATGCTATCAAGTTCCCTCCCTGTATCGAGTAGAGAATGTGGACGTGACTGCGACTGCGCGGCGCCCTTGATGCTAATCCCAACCGAAATGTCCAGCGCAGGCGTTGGCAGATCCGAGCGCTGCCGCTGCCACCGCGCGGGTGGGGACTTTGATTTCAACCCTTGTTGGCCACGCACCCCCACCAGTGGACGGCATTGATGTCCCATCTGCAGTAACAATCATGGCTTCTCCTCGTCCCGCCACTTTCAGACGCTTTGTGGTCGTTGTCATCGATGACTGCTGCCGGCAATCACCGTCGTCCACTGCTTCCGCTGGAGTTGAAGTGCCCAAGCCCACGGACTGCTGAGGGAATGAACATGAGGTGATATCCTTGGGGTGATGATGTCGTGAACATGAATGTTGCCCGCGGATGGAAAGTTTCTGAGTTCTGTTTTGCTCTTGAGGCATGCCTGGCTCTTCTTGTCCTGCTTTCCGCTTACTTGGAGGAGGTGCATCGACAAGCTCTTTGATGTCGGGAGGTGGTGATGATGGTGATGGTGGCGGTTTTGCGAGAAGCGGGTAGTGGGTCAGCATCTAATTTAGTGTGCCGAGAAAATAGGTATTGGTTGAGGGCAAGGACAGAAGAGGAGCTTGAAGGCAAACCCTGCTGAAATCCGCTGCTCGTTTCGACTCGGGGCTCTCTTGTTCATCAACTAGATGAAAGATCTCAGTCAGAACCAAGAAGAGAGACACTGGAACGATCCAGTTGGTTTGCTGTTCCTTGCTCTGGCGCAGGAAAGAAAGTATAAAGATCACGTTTGTCAATCTCTAACCTGCTGGCATGTTTCTAATAGAATTTCGCACAACCCCCACGCTTGTGCATCTGATGGGGCTACTTGGATGAAAAACTGTTTGAGAGGTGAGCGAGTGAAGGCCCGGTAGTCGTGACAGACGCATGAATTGGGCTCAGCGTGTCCACGACTTGCCATCGCATCGACGCAAGCTCGCTAGACTCCGGGCCCTTCTGGAGACTGCACGCTGCAAGGGTGCCAGCCAGATGAGCGATGAAGAACACATGCGAGTCCTGGGACAGCCTCTGAGTGTCATTTTCCCCATGAGAGAAGACGTACAGTAGAAGCGCAGGAGCTACGCCGGATCTGTGACGCCTTTTGCGCAGGATAGAATGTCCGACAGCTCAAGGTACCCGCGGGACTGCTCCAGGTTCGCCGCGTTCCGCCTAGGGGCGAGGTCCTCCCTGAGCGCTGAGGTGGCATGCGTGAGTAGTAGGAGCACCAGCTCGTTCTCGTGCCATGTTGGCCGTCCATCGTTGAATGAGGGCAGGAAGACGGGAATGTCCTTAATGGTCTCCGCCGCGTCCGCCGCAGGGGATTTGGATACTGCCTGCAAGAGCGTCAGTGCCCAGGAGAAAGGAAGGTGAGATCGCACCAAGTACCTTGATGAGGGTATCTATCAGTGCATCTTCTTGCTCGGCAGCACCGTGCCTTTGACCCTGCAACTGCGCGAGGAGGGGCTCCCGGGCGTCCTATGCTCCGAATGCGCCGATGAGCGCCTCCGGGTGCTCGCGGATGGTCTTGTCTTCATCTTCCATGGGGTCATTCGGGGGCACGATTTGGTCGCAGAGGACGCCGAGGGTGACCTTGGAGTCGAGCTCGGGGTGCTGTATGAGCACCATCTTGATCACTGCGACCTCCTCTAGTTCGGCCGCAAAGGTGGGAAAACCATCGACAACAACATTGGAAACGTACAGCAGGGATAAAAGAAGACCAGGCAGGAACGCACCAATCTGCAGCAATTGCACCAAGACATCCACGTTCTGCTGCAACGATCTAGGCTGCTCCTCGGACATGTGAACAATAGCCTCATACCCCCCAATCTGTACCTGTAAAATAGAATAAAAGAGTCAGCTGATGGATGGTGCATATTGCCTTCGCGACGCACGGTGGGGTCCTGATCAAAGGTCATACACGGCATTAATAGCGTCTTCCTCGAGACCTGGGATCTGGGAATGCCTTGAAAAACTTGGTGATATTGCTGGCGACCGTGCTTTATTGCGCATGTGTTCTCTGCTCAGCGGACGTGAACGAAGAAGGAACGCACGACGGTGTTTGTTTCGCCAAACAAGACCGTGAGATTACCAAGTTTCCGACGACCAAAAAGCCCCGTCACATCTACTGTAGTTACGCGCCAAGTTCTAGTCACCACAAGCGCACTAGCCGGTGCGAATCCCTCATCTATACGTTGACTTCATAACTCACTATCACCAATTGCCCTACCGCACTCATCCCACTCGTTCCAAGTCGTAGAATCAGCTACCTCTGTCATCTAAGTTGCCAACAGTCCGTCGCAATAGGCGGTGCGTCCGCACCATCCCTATCCATCCCCTCGCCTGCAGGAACGTCCTCGTCGTCACCGCCTTCGCCACACTAGGTGGGACAACAGCACCAACTGCTTACGACCCTGAACTAGCTCAGCCTAGGCAGCAAGTCTTGTGGGCACCCCCCTTTACTTGCGTCTCTCTTCCTTCCTTCACGCTCACGCCGACACATGTCTCTACCTCTACCTGTAGGCCCCAGCACGCGCCCAGGCAGCGCATGTCAGACTCTCAGGGCCCCGCAGTCATACTCGCTTGCGTTCACCAATTTCCTCTCGTCGTCACCGTCTACGTCCTCCATGCCTGACCACATTCAGCACGTCGCCTCTTCCTCCCTCGCTTTCTCCCCGACATTGCCGCCACCTACCTTCCCAAAGACCAATCTCCCATGCCCTCAAGATTCGTTGCTCAATGTGAGCACGAAAATCAGCTGCACCGCAGCTCGCCTCTGTCTCGAAGGGCCGCGTGTAACCGGCGACGTCAGCCACTCCTTGCGATGGGACCTGATAACGACTCATAGGGTCCGTTTACACTAGCTAACTAGTGCTAGTAGAAAATACAGAAGCAGGTGAGTAGATTCCAAGTCTACCTACTCGAATATCGGCCTCCGAACCCGGCCGCATCACCAACCCCTCGCCTGTCGCCTCCGAGTCTCGCCTCTCCCCTTCTCGCACGGCATGTTGAAGACGACACGGCAACCCGCTCACTGGCATGAAGAGTCAGCTGAGGGCGCGTCGTCGTTGCCCTCGGCCCGCGTGACCGCTCTTTCGGCTTGCTCCCACCTCTCTCCCACCCTCTCCCTCGCTATCGGGGACGATGGAGAAGGGCCTGACAGTGCTCAAGGTTGGGACGATTTCCTGATAGAATATGAGATGGTCGGTCGACCGCAGGGATGGACACCAAATTTGATTCAGACTAGATAGACTCTACCCTTGTGCCGACATGTCCGTAAAAGAGCTACAAGTAAAACTGACGCTATCCATGATATGTTGAGTACGACGAGGTCTGGACCAATAGACAAAAGTGGTTACGTAGATGCATCGCAACCAAGAGTGCGCCCTCCTGTTCTAGCCCCCTTCTGTTTGCCTGCCAGACCCTTGACCTTGACAGCTGTGGGAACATTCCGGCGTGAGTCCAAAGTTGCGTTATCGTGTACACCTCGTGGTCACTTAGACGCTCGAACCGCACCCTCACTAGTACTCTATCCCCCATCACAATAACCTCCAAAACACTCTTCTACCCAGCATGGCTGCCGCACAACATTTGGAGCACGGGCAAATATCTTCAGATTCGTGCGTAGATGGCCGTTATCCCGTGCCTTACTTGATACTAACCCACCACTCCAGCCGGCTTCCCTCACCATCGCGAAATCCAGGAAGAGGGTCCATCAATCCCCTTTCTTGTCTTCCGATACTCGGTCAGGAACTACCCTTGGACAGCCCTCGACACGCGGAGCCGCAGGATGGCCCATCTCAGTTCCGTGTTGACGTGACGGGTATGCACTCGAATCCTGACTCGTTGATTCTCCAATAGTATCCTTAATTTCTTCTTTAGTCCTCCGGGCAGAAAACGTTCCTCGTCTCAAGAATGTGTTTGGTCTAAAGTTCTTTGTTACTGTCGCCAGTCAGGCGATAGAAAAGAAGACGCCGAGTGTTCCGGTCAAGAGGCGTACCGCGAGGTGGGGCGAGAGTCTTGGTGCATTGTGAGCCATCCAAGGCCCTTTTTGGACCCCTTCTTCGACTGAGGGTTCTGTTCAGCGTTCTACAACCGTCTACACCTCTTATACTGCGCCTTTATGCGGAGCGGTTCGCACGTCGAGACATGCTTATCGGAGCGCGTGAGATGATACCTGTCGAATCCCAAATCGGTTCGTTTCTTATTAGAAACCTCGCCTGTTCGACCACCTAACATCTCGGGCGATAGACACACCTTTCGTCCTCACCAATGGCGATGGAGAGGGTGGAGAGTCGGTCACGCTTTACTTGACAGTCAATGTGTCACCGAACACAACTTCCGACCCGATCTTGCCCAACAATGCCCCCATTATCCGATCAACCACAATCAACGACTCGCCTTCTGGAGGGGTTGGGGAGCCCTCTGTGGCCCAGGAGTCCACGGATCCCATACGATCCACCATCACCACCGGCCCTGCTCTCGCACCTCCTACCAATCGCCTTCCCAGCAGTGAGAGCACCCCAATCCCGCCAGCGACTGAGCGGCGGGGGGTGTCGCCTACCGTGAGTGCTCTCCATGGCGCCGGCGAAGCTATAGCGACCATCAATCTGTCGAACAAATGGGAAGGTGCTCTTGGGAGGATCAAGTGGGTGATGGATACTGTGAGCCCGGTTGCAGAAGTGCGTTATATCGTCTGTCCTTTTTTCCAATCCTTGACCAGGCCGAATTTTGTGTTCAGCTTCACCCGTACGCAAAGATGGCGTATAGTCTATTTTTTGCGATCCCCAAGGTGATCTGTTTGCGCGATCGTTGGATTAAAATATTCATGCAATGTTTATTTGGGTGCTAGACCCTCCTAGAACAGTTTCAACGCGACGACAACATCGGAACCTTACTTGCCGCCATGCACGATGCGTTTGATTTCGCAAACCAGGAAGACCGTTTCAAAGCGATCGGACCTGATTCGAGGCAGGCACGAATCCTTACGCTCATGTTGCAGCATGTCTGTAATTGCTGTGACTTTATTCGGTCATACGCAAAGGATTCGCAGCTATGTACGTAACCTTTACCCGTTTCAGTGGCCGACGTAAACATGAGGTTTTCAGGGAAGCGGATATTGAAGAATACAGGCAGCCAAGTCGACAAAAAGATCGAGGACTTCCGCGCGACCCTTCTCGAACACCGAAAGGCATTCTTGGACGAGGCTAGTATCACGACAGAGATAACCGCACTCCAAATTCTGGACGATGTGGGAATCATTTCGAGTCAGCTCGACGGGATGGCTACCCAGCTGAAGTGGGTGTCTAGCCAAGTTTCAGATGCCGGTACGTATTTCTGATGGCTTGAACGTTATCGATCTGACAATCGTTATAGAGCTGGATAGAAAAATCGGAGAAATCCCATATGGGACAGGTTCACGATTCACGCCTGGCAAGGGCTGTCTTACGGGGACACGCACGGCGTTTCTGGACTTCATCGACAATTGGGTGAACGACCCCGGTTCGGAGCGTTGTCTGGTTCTTTTCGGGCAAGCTGGCACGGGAAAGTCATCGATCGCGCACGAGATCGCACGTCGCTTCGACAAAATCCATCGTCTTACGTCATCGTTTATCTTTTTACGGAAGGAGCAATCCAAACGAGAGGCTTATCACCTGTTCACGACTCTTGCTCGCGATCTCTCCGACCGCTATCCTTCGTTTAAAGCCGCGCTGGGAAGCGTCGTAAAGGATAACTCCTCTCTTCGAGCTGGAACCCGTGACTACGGCACCCTGTTTGAATCCCTTATCCTGAAATCACTGAAGGATCTGCACATCGTTGGTCCTATTCTTGTCGTAATCGATGCCTTGGACGAAAGTGGGGACGTAGCTAGTGAAAACGGTTTACACAAATTTCTTGCCGAAGCCATTTCCAAACTTCCGCCAAATTTTCGTGTACTCATCACCTCGCGACCTGAGCCCGCCATCGAGTCTGCGTTCGTCGAAGGCATCAAAATCAAATACATGGATGATACTAAGCTGGCTGCCACGACGGATGACGACATTCTCGCGTTCCTCCAGAGCAAGCTTCCTCCAGACGTCAAAGCCTATGGCGACGAGCTGACAAAAAGGGCAGAGGGTTCGTTTCAGTGGGCAGCGGTCGCGTGTGGATACATCTTAAACCCTCCCGAAGTTTTTGGCTTCAGCAGGAAGGATTGTATAAATCACCTTTTGAAGCGCACTGCGGATCGCCTTGAACCAAGTCTTGGACAAGACCCATTGGACGAATTGTACAAAGAAGTCCTGGAAGGATACTTCACTCACGAGATCTCACAGCGACGTTTTCGCTCAGTCGTGGGACAGCTGATTGCCTCATTTGAACCCCTCAGTATCCGCTCCTTGACCACTCTGCGACACGCCTCCGACACTGACTCGGACGGTGATGCCGTCGTTATGTTACTCCGTCACCTAGGCTCGTTGTTGAGTAATGTCAATTCACCCGACGAAAACCTTCCTATCGTTCCCCTCCATACATCATTCCGCGACTTCCTCACAACTAAAGAGAAGAGCGGCAATTTTTGCGTCGACCTTCGTGACGTTCACCATCAATTGGCGCATTCCTGTTTCGATTTACTACTCAAAGAGCTCAAATTCAACATCTGCAATCTGGAAACGTCATATCTCGCCAACAAAGATGTCACGGACATCAGCTCCCGCGTTGATAAATACATCCCACCTGCTCTGTCGTACGCGTGTCGTTTCTGGGACGATCATATGGAACATATTGGTTTCGAAATGGATCTGTTTGGAAAACTTGAAAGTTTGTTCGAGCAGAAACTTCTATTTTGGTTGGAGGCCCTCAGCTTGACAAGCGATATGCGTCTTGCCTCCGCAGCGTGCTTGGCTGCGAAGGTGTGGTTAGCCTCTGATGAAGTCGGTAAACAAGGTGTACGTACAATTGTTGATTCGACGAAGGCGGACAACTAATAGCTACGATATACAGGTTTCTCAAGCGGATCTAGAGAAATTGAGGTGGTTGGTCAATGATGCGTCTGTATTTATACGGCATTTCGGGATGGCCATGGCGAAGAGTGCTCCACATATCTATGTTTCTGCTCTACCATTTGCGCCGTCTGGTTGTCCTGTCTCTGCACGTTATTCCAGCCCATTTCCTCGAATATTACGCGTGGAACGTGGGCGAATTTCTCACTGGCCATCATCGGAGATGGTGATTCCAGATCCTGGCGACAGCGTTCTTTCCGTTTCGATCTCATCAGACGGCCAGCGGATCGTCTCAGGCTCGCACGATCGAACAATTCGTGTGTGGAACGCCAGCACGGGAGAGACGGAGGCGGGCCCATTTACCGGTCACACGTCTTGGGTCAATTCAGTGGCATTCTCGCCAGACGGCCAGCGGATCGTCTCAGGCTCGGACGATGGAACAATTCGTGTGTGGAACGCCAGCACGGGAGAGACGGAGGCGGGCCCATTTACCGGTCACACGGAATCGGTCAAATCTGTGGCATTCTCGCCAGACGGCCAGCGGATCGTCTCAGGCTCGCACGATCGAACAATTCGTGTGTGGAACGCCAGCACGGGAGAGACGGAGGCGGGCCCATTTACCGGTCACACGGAATCGGTCAAATCTGTGGCATTCTCGCCAGACGGCCAGCGGATCGTCTCAGGCTCTTCCGATCTCACAATTCGTGTGTGGAACGCCAGCACGGGAGAGACGGTGGCGGGCCCATTTACCGGTCACACGGATTTGGTCAATTCTGTGGCATTCTCGCCAGACGGCCAGCGGATCGTCTCAGGCTCGCACGATCGAACAATTCGTGTGTGGAACGCCAGCATGGGAGAGACGGAGGCGGGCCCATTTACCGGTCACACGAATTGGGTCAATTCTGTGGCATTCTCGCCAGACGGCCAGCGGATCGTCTCAGGCTCGCACGATCGAACAATTCGTGTGTGGAACGCCAGCACGGGAGAGACGGAGGCGGGCCCATTTACCGGTCACACGTCTTGGGTCAATTCAGTGGCATTCTCGCCAGACGGCCAGCGGATCGTCTCAGGCTCTTCCGATGGAACAATTCGTGTGTGGAACGCTAGCATGGGAGAGACGGAGGCGGGCCCATTTACCGGTCACACGTCTTCGGTCAATTCTGTGGCATTCTCGCCAGACGGCCAGCGGATCGTCTCAGGCTCTTGGGATGGAACAATTCGTGTGTGGAATGCCAGCACGGGAGAGACGGAGGCAGGCCCATTTACCGGTTACACGTCTTCGGTCTTTTCTGTGGCATTCTCGCCAGACGGCCAGCGGATCGTCTCAGGCTCGCACGATCGAACAATTCGTGTGTGGAACGCCAGCACGGGAGAGACGGAGGCGGGCCCATTTACCGGTCACACGGATTCGGTCTTTTCTGTGGCATTCTCGCCAGACGGCCAGCGGATCGTCTCAGGCTCGCACGATCGAACAATTCGTGTGTGGAACGCCAGCACGGGAGAGACAGAGGCGGGTCCATTTACCGGTCACACGTCTTCGGTCAATTCTGTGGCATTCTCGCCAGACGGCCAGCGGATCGTCTCAGGCTCGGACGATGGAACAATTCGTGTGTGGAACGCCAGCACGGGAGAGACGGAGGTGGGCCCATTTACCGGGCACACGGGTATGGTCAATTCTGTGGCATTCTCGCCAGACGGCCAGCGGATCGTCTCAGGCTCCTGGGATGGAACAATTCGTGTGTGGAACGCCAGCACGGGAGAGACGGAGGCGGGCCCATTTACCGGTCACACGTTTCCGGTCAATTCTGTGGCATTCTCGCCAGACGGCCAGCGGATCGTCTCAGGCTCGGACGATGGAACAATTCGTGTGTGGAACGCCAGCACGGGAGAGACGGAGGTGGGCCCATTTACCGGTCACGCGCATTGGGTCAAATCTGTGGCAATCTCGCCAGATGGCCAGCGGATCGTCTCGAGCTCGGCTGATCGAACAATTCGTATGACGAACGCTACGACAGGAAGTACCGAAACTAAAAGCCACGTCGACTTCACTAACCACTCCGTGATCAATGAGGAGGGATGGATATGCGGTAGTAAAGGCGAACTCCTAATGTGGATCCCGCAAACACATAGAGCAAATCTTCATCGCCCGAGTAATATCTGGGTTGCTGGTGAATATGAAACCCGCCTCGATCTGTCGACTTTCGTACATGGGCAGAGTTGGATTACTTGTATTAACACCTAGATAAACCACTACAGTATCCCGGATATTTTCTTTACGCGATCTGAACTATAATGTGACGTGCCTCAGCTGATAATAGTTCATTGAGGCCAAGATTGAGGCAGTTCACGCTCATAACTCAGTCACAGGCAAGGTGTCGATGCTTTGTCCACCAAATAACGTGAGTTCATCGAGCGATAAAATCGACGACACACATTCAATAACTGGACAAAGTAACTGATTCATCACGATGCCAGCGTCGTGTGGACCGGATGACAAAGCACATGATCAAAAACGCAATCGTGACGACGACGACGCTCGGTATCGTTCAGACACGTCGTTCCGAGTATCGTCCCGCGGTGGTCGTGCACCCGCACCCGCACGTGCTTCGCCACCTTCATGTTCGCACCCACGATCTCCTCCGCGGCGCGCAGCACCCCCTGGTCCGCCCCCAGTGCGCCAGAGAAGTGCTCCGCGTTCCGCTCCTTCTGCAGCGCCGTGTTATGCTGCAGCAGCGCAGACGTAGATTCCGCGTCGTCGTGTTGCGCGCGCCGGTCGTGGACGCCGTCCGGTCGCAGAAGAAAGGCGCGGGACTCGTCGTTGGTCGAGCCGAGTAGGTCCACAACTGCGACTGCGAAGGCCTCCGCATCCTCAGTGGTGAGGAGACCCGACGTGGTCGGTGAAGGTAGTGCAGGGCGCCGGACCGTTAGCAGATCGGGTTTTCGGGTGACAGATGGAGACGGGTGCAGTACGGCAGGAAGGAATACAGTAGCTCTAGACGCGGAGGCTCAGGAGCGACCTGCTGTCATAGACAAGGGAAATTGATCAAGGTATTCCAGCATACAATAGCGACGTACCTCGTTGGCGGATAGCATATAGGCGCCCAGCCTGTCCAGCAGGCCACGAATGCCCGCCAAGTGTTTCCCGAGCTTTTTGCGCGTTCAACTGGTCAGTGCCAAAGTACCCTTGTGTTTGGGTTTCGAGAATGTAGTTAAGAGCACTCACGCTGAAGGTTGAACGTCATTGTCGAGCTCCACGTTTGTGGCGTTTCCCAGCAATCTTCAGGCGTGCTTCAATTGCTACAAGAAATACGTTGAGTCTTCTTGCGAGGTATGGGCCTCGCTGAACAAGGGATGCACCTGTAGCACTCTCTCCGATTTGAGCCATTGCGTCCAGCTCCGCCCCGTACCCCAGTCGGCCTCCTTGACGGATTTGTCGAGACGCCGCGCAGAGCGGACGAGGTTAAGACAACCTGATCTTTGACTGCCATTTTGGAGATAAATTATGGGACGTAGAAAGACAGAAGAGGATATTTTGGGTCGGGGAGTATGTCGCATTCGCATTGGTTTCTGCGTAACGTGATCGCATATGTCTGAATTGTCTTCTTACGTTTCATCAACTTCGTCCATCAGCGCATGAGCAGCAGGCATGATACAGATAAATGGTTTCGGATTAAGAAATTAAAGACACTCTTAAAGCACACGTACACTGGGCACCATCATGCTCTGTTTTGTCTACAATTCCGTGACTTCGTACTGACCTTTTGACAACTTGGAATGGGTCATCCATGGCAGCGCTCTCCATACTGTCGACATTACAACCGCCTAGTCAATTGCAGACATCACGGTTATACAGCGGATACAAGAAAAGAGACAAACGGCCAATGGGCCAATAATTAGGGCATTCTATAATTTCTCATCGCCTTCTTTGAGTTCGTCGTTCGAAGGAAGACGCATGTCCGACGCCACGAACTCTCCGTTCGCATCCTCCTTCACAGATCCAAACCGTCGCTGCACCGGCATCACACCAATGGCGTGCAGGGAAGGGACGGTCTAAACGATTCAGACGCGGCCATCAGCCCTGCTTTTCCTGGAGCAGGACAAAGGAGACTCACGAATAGCAGCGCAGACTTGCCGGCCGAGATGAATCCAAGCCACGTCTCGAAAAATGCGAGCAGAACGATTACGCCGCCCAGGCTGGCCAGCAACACATTGCGCGCGTGGCGCGCCAGTGCAGCTCTCCTCTGGGATGCGGTGGACCCGGTTCCAAATCACGCACTGCACGACGCACCTTAGGTGCCATACTCAAGCCGTGGTTTTGCATGAACAGATACGTGAGCGTGCCTCCTGTTATGGACACGCCGACTGAATGACACACAGTTGAGTGAAATGCAACTGGGGGAGGGGGAAGAGGCACGAACCGACGCCAAATGGAAGCAGGTGGTGCAGGAGGAACACCCTGGGACTTCCCGTCGCTTTTGCATATCGAGCCACAACCACGCCAGACAGTAGCATGAGCAAGAACCCCGCGGTACAGAGCGCGCCGTGCACGAAACTTGCAGAACTGCTGCCACCACCCTCGTCATCGTAGCTTTCATCTTCATCTTCTGCTTCCTCGTCGTCGTGGTCATCTTCATCTTTGCTTTTGGGATGGGAATGAGAATGTACTGCGGGAGGAGGGGAGTGGGATTGGTGGCTCAGCAGGGATGGTAGGGATGCGTGCCAAGTTGGGCCTGCTGCGGCCAATTGGGTGATGTGTCAATGGGAGCATCCGAGTCCGCCGATCCCGGCGTGCGGCTGCATGCCCAAATGATGTTCTACATCCCGTCCAGCGGCGCCTGTACGAAACATCAAGTACAAAAAGCCGCGCATATATGTACAGTACTTACGTTCCGCGTGAACACTGTGCGGGGGTTCTCCAAGGTGGCGTGCACAGAACGCAATGAAGGAAACAGTCTAGGAGAGCACGCACATAGGTAATGAGCGAGAGCGAACGGAGGGTGCGGATCCGGTGTCGGCATGACTTCGTACGGCACTTTGCACTGCGAGAGCGCCATGGAGTCATATTCGCCGTCTGCGCCGCGCAAGGGCCACACGACCTCCATGGGGCTGTCGCCCATGTTACCCCCGAGGCTGCTAACGTGCTTGGGCTGGATGTCAGTGCGACGGATGGAGGTCGGGTGTAAGCATACATAGCCTAGCTTCTGGTTGCCTGTGGTGCGCATAATATCTGGCGCGCGAGTCAATTAAACCCACAGGCGCGTGAGAATAGACCATGTACATCACGCCGTGCTGCTGTCCACGCTACACTCAATACACATCACCTATCAAAGCCATACAGTCTCACTTACCTGTTCGAGAAAAGAAAAACATGGACATCGCTGCTCATTGTGTCGTGGGCGGAGCTAGTCGACTACCTTATTTCCTGCTTTGACTGGAGCAATTGAGAAAGCTGTGCAGCGTGCAGGATAATAAAAGGCGCACCAAGTCAGACTTGTAGAAGCCATTCTTGACGGGGGACGGGGCAAGGAAGAGGGCTGGAGCCAGCAAGAATTTGATCGTTGAATCGCCACTGAGTATTCTCATCGAAAAGCACAGGACTACTATAGGTAGTCACGAACAGACGGGGCATTTAAAGTTCGCTTAGACACAGCGCTTGGTCACGTAATGGTCATAAATAATTCGGTCAACGGTTCTCGTGTTCATTCGACTAGTAAAAACAAACTTTGCCCTGCTATCAAGTTCCCTCCCTGTATCGAGTAAGTAGAGAATGTGGATACAACCGCGACCACGCGGTGCCCTTGATACTAATCCCAACCGAAATGTCCGGCGTCCCCGCAGGCGTCGGCAGATCCGAGCGCTGCTGCTGCCGCCGCGTGGGTGGGAGTTTGATTTTGACCCTTGTTGGTCACGCCCCCCCCACCGGTGGATGGCATTGATGTCCCATCTGCAGTAACATTCATGGCTTCTCCTCGTCCCGCCACTTTCAGACGCTTCGTTGTCGTTGTCATCGATGACTGCCAGCGATCACCGTCGTCCACTGCTTCCGCTGGAGCCGAAGTGCCCGAGCCCACGGACTGCTGAGGGAATGAAGATGACGTCATATCCTTTGGGTGACATCGTGGACACGAATGTTGCCCCCGGATGGACAGCTTCTAGGTTCTGTTTTGCTCTTGAGGCACGCCTGGCTCTTCTTGCCCTGCCTTCCGCTTACTTGGAGGAGGTGCATCGACAAGCTCTTTGATGTCGGGAGGTGGTGATAATGATGATGGTGGCGGTTTTGCGAGAAGCGGATGGTGGGTCAGCGTCTAATTTAGTATGCTGAAAAAATAGGTATTGGTTGGAGAGGGCAAGGACAGAAGAAAAGGCAAACCCTACTGAAATCCGCTACCCGTTTCGACTCGGGGCTCTCTTGTTTGTCAACTATATGAGATCTCAGTCAGAACCGAGAAGAGAGGCGCTGGAACGATCCAGTTGGTTTGCTGTTCCTTCCTCTGGTGCGGGAAAGAAAGAAAGAAAGATAAAGATCACGTCTGTCAATCTTCAACCTGCTGGCATGTTTCTAATATAATTTTGCACGACCCCCACGCTTGCGCGTCTGACGGGGCTACTTGGATGAAAAACTGTTGGAATGTGAGCAAGCGAAGGCCCAGTAGTTGTGACAGATGCACAAATTAGGCTCAGTGTGTCCACGACTTGCCGCCGCATCGACGCGAGCTCGCTAGACTCCGGACCCTTCTGGAGACTGCACGCCGCAAGGATGTCAGCCAGTCGACTGACAAAGAACACGCGCGAGTCCTGGGACAGCCTCCGAGTGTCATTTGCCCCTTGAGAGAGGACGTACAGTAGAAGCGCAGGAGCTACGCCAGATCCGTGGCGCCTTTTGTGTGGGACAGAAGGTCCGACAGCTCGAGGTACCCACGGGACTGCTCCAGGTTCACCGCGTTCTGCCCAGGGGCGAGGTCCTCCCTGAGCGCTGAGGTGGCGTGCACGAGTAGTAGGAGCACCAGCCGAGGCGGCCCCCCGTTCTCGCGCCATATTGGCCATCTGTCGTTGAATGAGGGCAGGAAGACGAGGACGTCCTCGATGATCTTCGCCGCAGAGGATTTGGATACTGCCTGCGAGAGTGTCAGTGCCTAGGAGAAAGGAAGGTGAGATCGCACTAAGTACCTTGATGAAGGTATCTATCAGCGCACCTTCTTGCTCGGCAGCACCGCACCTTTGGCCATGCAACTGCGCGAGGAGGGGCTTTCGGGTGTCCTGTGTGAGGAACGCGACGGCGAGCGCCTCCGGGTGCTCGCGGATGGTCTTGTCTTCATCTTCCATGGGGTCATCCAGGGGCACGATTCGGTCGCAGAGGATGCTGAGGGTGACCTTGGAGTCAAGCTCGAGGTGCTGTATGAGCACCATCTTTATCACAGCGACCTCCTCCGGTTCGTCTGCAAAGGTGGGAAAACCATCGACAACAATATTGAAAAAGTACAGCAGGGATAAAAGAAGACCAGGTGGGAACGCACCGCTCTGCAGCAATTGGACCAAGACGTCCACATTCCGCTGCAACCATCTAGGCTGCTCCTCGGACATGCGAACGATAGCCTTATACCCCCCCTGTAAAATATAATAAAAGAGTCAGCTGATGGACGGTGCATTATGCTGCCCTCACGACGCACATTGGGGTCCTGATCAAAGGCCATACACAGCATTAATAGCGTCTTCTGGGAACGTCTTGAAACCTGGTGATATCGCTGGCGACCATGCATCTGAGCGAGCTTTATCGCGCATGTTTTCTCTGCTTGGCAGACGTGAACGGGAGAGAAAGTGGGAATACGACGGTGTTTGCTTCGTTTGGCCAAACAAGACCTCGCAAGTTACCAACGACCAAAGCCCCGTCACGTCCCCAGCTTGACGCAAGCGTAAAATCCTTGTTCCGACTCGTCCCTGCGACACCTTCCAGTCACCACAAGCGCACTAGCATCCCTCATCTGTACGGCTGACTTCGTAACTCACCATCACCGATTGCCCTACCACACTCATCCCACTCGTTCCAAGTCAGCGACCTATTCTCCGTTCATTTCGAAATGTAGAATCAGCTACCTCTGCCATCCAAGTTTCCAACAGTCCATTGCAATCGGCGATGCGTCCGCACCATCTCCGTCCATCCCCTCGCTTGCAAGACCGTCCTCGTCGTCACCGCCTTCACCACACCAGATGGGACAGCAGCACCGACTGACTACGATCCCGAACTAGCGCAGCTTTGGTAGCAAGTGTTGTGGGCACCCCCCTTTACTCGCGTCTCTCTTCCTTCCTTCACGCTCACGCCGACACACGTCTCTGCCTCTACCTGTAGGCCCCAGCACGGGTCCAGGCAGCGCGTGTCAGACTTGCAGGGCCCCGCAGCCATACTCGCTTGCGTTCACCAATTTCCTCGCGTCGTCACCGTCTACGTCCTCCATGCCTGACCACATTCGGCACGTCGCCTCTTCCTCACTCGCTTTCTCCCTGACGTTGCCGCCACCTATCTTCCCAAAGACCAATCCCCCATGCCCTTAAGATTCGTTGCTCAATGGGAGCACGACAATCAGCTGCACCGCAGCTCACCTCTGTCTCGAAGGGCCGCGCGTAACCGGCGACGTCAGCCACTCCTTGCGATGGGACCTGATAACGACTCGATAGGGTCCGTTTACAGCAGCTAACTAGTGCTAGTAGAAAATACAGAAGCAGGTGAGTAGATTCCACGTCTACCTACTCGAATATCGGCCTCCGAATCCCGGCCGCATCACCAACCTCTCGCCTGTCGCCTCCGAGTCTAACCGCCTCTCCCCTTCTCGCACGGTGTATCGAAGACGACCCGGCAACCCACTCACTGGCACGAGGCTCGATCAAGAGTCAGCTGAGGGCGCGTCGTCGTTGTTCCTAGGCCCGTGTGACCGCTCTTTCGGCTTGCTCCCACCTCTCTCCCACCCTCTGCCTCGTTATCGGGGACGATGGAGAAGGCCTGACAGTGCTCAAGGTTGGGACGATTTCCTGATAGAATATGAGATGGACTGTCGACCGCAGGTATGGGCACCAAATTTGATTCAGACTAGATGACTCTACCCTTGTACCGACATGCGCATACACAGTACTGTCCGTAAAAGAGCTACGACTTGGACCTAAGCCATAGCTAGTAAAACTGAAACTATCCATGATGTGTTGAGTATGATGAGGTCTGGACCAATAGACAAAAGTGGTCACGTAGATGTATCGCAACCAAGAGTGCAGCCCTCCTTTTACAACCCCCTTCTGATTGATTGAAATTATTCTCAGCCTGCCAGACCCTTGACAGCTGTGGGAACATTCCGAATCCACAGCGTGAGTCCAAAGTTGCGTTATCCTGTACACCTCGTGGTCACCTAGACGCTCGAACCGCACCTTCACTCTATCCCCCATCACACTAACCTTCAAAACGCTCTTCTAACTTACCCAGAATGGCTGCCGCACAACATTTGGAGCCCGGGCAAATATCTTCAAATTCGTGCGTAGATGGCTACTATCCCGTGCTTACTTGATACTAACCCACCACTCCAGCCGGCGTCCCTCACCATCGCGAAATCCAGGAGGAGGGTGCGTCAATCCCCTTTCTTGTCTTCCGATACTCGGTCAGGAACTGCCTTTGGACAGCCCTCGACACGCCGAGCCGCAGGATGGCCCATCCCAGCTCCGTGTTGACGTGACGGGTATGCACTCGAAACCGCCGTTGATTCCCCGATAGTATTTTAATTTATTCTTTAGTCCTCCAGGCAGAAAACCTTCCTCGTCTCAAGAATGTTTTTGGCCTAAAGTTATTTGTTACTGTCGCCAGTCAGGCGATAGAACAGAAGACGCCGAGTGTTCCGGCCAAGAGGCGTACCGCGAGGTGGGGCCAGAGTCTCGATACCTTGTGAGCCATCCAAGTCCCTTTTTGGTCCTCTTCTTCGGCTGAGAGTTCTGTTCAGCATTCTACAACCGTCTACGCCTCTTATACTGCGCCTTTATGCGGAGCGGTTCGCACGTCGAGACATGCTTCTCGGAGCGCATGAGATGACACCTGTCGAATCCCAAATCGGTTCGTTTCTCATTAGAAACCTCGCTTGTTCGACCACCTAACATCTCGCGTGATAGACACACCTTTTGTCCTCAATGGACAGGGTGGAGAGTCGGTCACGCTTTATCTGACAGTCATCGTGTCACCAAACACAACTTCCGGTACGACCTTGCCCATCAACAGCCCCATTATCCAATCAAACACAATCAACGACTCGCCTTCTGGACAAGCTGAGGCCGCTGTGGCCCAGGAGTCCACGGATCCTACTCGATCCGCCATCACCACCGGCTCCGAAACTCTCTCACCGCCTACCGATCGCCTTCCCGGCGAGATAAACACCCCAATCCTGCCAGCGGCCGATCGACGGGGATTGTCACCTGTCGAGAGTGCTCTCGATGGCGCCGGCGAAGCTATGGCGACGATGAATCTGTCGAATAAATGGGAAGGCGCCCTTGGGAGGATCAAGTGGGTGATGGATACTGTGAGCCCGGTTGCGGAAGTGCGTTATATCTTTCGTCCTTTTTGCCAATCCTTGACCAAGGCGAATTTTGTGTTCAGCTTCACCCGTATGCGAAGATGGCATATAGTCTACTTTTTGCGATCCCCAAGGTGATCTGTTTGCGCAATTGTCGAATTGAGATACTCATGCTATGTTTATTCGGGTGCTAGACCCTCCTAGAACAATTTCAACGCGACGACAACATCGGAACGTTACTTGACGCCATGCGCGATGCGTTTGATTTCGCAAACCAGGAAGACCGTTTCAAAGCGATCGGACGTGATTCGAGGCAGGCACAAATCCTTACGCTCATGTTGCAGCATGTCTGTAACTGCTGTGACTTTATTCGGTCATACGCAGAGGATTCGCAGCTATGTACGTAACCTTTACCCATTTCAGCTGCCGACGTAAACATGAGGTTTTCAGGGAAGCGAATATTGAATAATACAGGCAGCCAAGTCGACAAGAAGATCGAGGACTTCCGCGCGACCCTTCTCGAACACCGAAAGGCATTCTTGGACGAGGCTAGTATCACGACAGAGATAACCGCACTCCAAATTCTGGACGATGTGGGAATCATTTCGAGTCAGCTCGACGGGATGGCTACCCAGCTGAAGTGGGTGTCTAGCCAAGTGTCAGATACTGGTACGTAGTTCTGATAGCTTGAACGTTATCGATCTGACGATCGTTATAGAGCTGGACAGAAAAATCGGAGAGATCCCATATGGAACAGGTTCACGATTCACGCCCGACAAGGGCTGTCTTACGGGGACACGCACGGCGTTTCTGGACTTCATCGACAATTGGGTGAACGACCCCGGTTCGGAGCGTTGTCTGGTTCTTTTCGGGCAAGCTGGCACGGGAAAGTCATCGATTGCGCACGAGATCGCACGTCGCTTTGACAAAATCCATCGTCTTACGTCATCGTTTATCTTTTTACGGAAGGAGCAATCCAGACGAGAGGCTTATCACCTGTTCACGACTCTTGCTCGCGATCTCTCCGACCGCTATCCTTCGTTTAAAGCCGCGCTGGGAAGCATCGTAAAGGACAACTCCTCCCTTCGAACCGGAACCCGTGACTACGGTACCCTGTTCGAATCCCTTATCCTGGAACCATTGAAGGATCTGCACATCGTTGGTCCTATTCTTGTCATAATCGATGCCTTGGACGAAAGTGGGGATGTAGCTGGTAAAAACGGTTTACACAAATTTCTTGCCGAAGCCATTTCTAAACTGCCATCAAATTTTCGTGTACTCATCACCTCACGACCCGAGCACGCCATCGAGTCTGCGTTCGTCGGAGGCGTCAAAATCAAGTACATGAATGATACCGAGCTGGCGGCTACGACGTATGACGATATTCTCGCGTTTCTCCAGAACGAGCTTCCTTCAGGCGTCAAAGCCTATGGCGACGAGCTGACAAAAAGGGCAGAGGGTTCGTTTCAGTGGGCAGCGGTTGCATGTGGGTACATCTTAGACCCTCCCGAAATCTTTGGCTTCAGCAGGAAAGATTGTATAAATCACCTTTTGAAGCGCACTGCGGATCGCCCCGAACCAAGCCTTGGACAAGACCCATTGGACGAATTGTACAAAGAAGTCCTGGAAGGATACTTCACTCACGAGATCTCACAGCGACGTTTCCGCTCAGTCGTGGGACAGCTGATTGCCTCATTTGAACCCCTCAGTATCCGCTCCTTGACCACTCTGCGACACGCCTCCGACCATGCCTCCGATGGTGATGCCGTCATTATATTACTCCGTCGCCTAGGCTCGTTGTTGAGTAATGTCAATTCACCCGACGAAAACCTTCCCATCGTTCCCCTCCATACATCATTCCGCGATTTTCTCACAACTAAAGAGAAGAGCGGCAAATTTTGCGTCGACCTTCGTGACGCTCACCATCAATTGGCGCATTCCTGTTTCGATTTACTACTCAAAAAGCTTAAATTCAACATCTGCAATCTCGAAACGTCATATCTCGCCAACAGACATGTCAAAGACATCAGCTCCCGCGTTGATAAATACATCCCATGTTGAAGTGTCGTCCACGTGCGAGTTGTCTCGGCGTCGGGCATGAGTGCATGAGTGAGTAGAGGTGAGACGCGAGGATAGTCTCGCAACACGATCACTTATGATCAGGACAATCACGTAGCTAAACTTAGTTGAGTTAGCACTTCACGATCGTTTCTACTGTAACGGAGTGCGGGCTTCCGCACATTTACTTCACGTGTATGTACAGTCCTTACGATGTACTTAAGTCGCCTTATGCGCACCTGGCTCCCCAGTCGTTCTAATACTTCTGGTGTGCCAGGCAAGTAGCTTTATATTTCGTCTATCTAATACAGTCGTTCTAATACTTCTGGTGTGCCAGATCGCCCTAGCTTTGCGCCCGTTGCGTCAGGTTATGGGCCCTGCGCCCCTCGTTGTCTAAAAGTCAAGTCCTACTCGCTGTTCTTCACACTGTGAGTTCACCCTCTTGTGTTACTCCGACTCGGGTGTACCTCTGCGCGTTGGGGCGCAAGTCACTCGAGGCCCGTGCTGGGGCCTAACACGCCTTGCTCGACCCGCGTTACGGACCCCAGGCGTGGGGAGACGCGTGGGGAGACCCCTCCATCACTGTGCGCATTAGTATGCTTCTATCCTTCCGGGTTTTCGTCCCGATGCGGCCATACAGGCCATGATTGTTAGGCGGGACCGGGGGAGCTCGGTCTGGCTATAGGCCCGGATGAACGGTTGGCCGTTGCTGCCCATTAAGTTGGGAGCGGTTTTGGGGTGTCAAGGCCGGGCGGTAGTCATTCCACCGAAGCTCTTGCCTCTGTTACAACTGCGCCGCGCTAGCTATTTTAGTATTACTTACATAGGAGGCTGGGGGCGAAGCCACTGCCGGCGGGGTCACTCCCTGTAGGCACGCTAAGCCATAGCGTTCCTATCCGTGCGCCCTAGGCGTTAACCAGGGACTCCCCCAAACAGCACGGATGGCGGGTATTCAGACCCCCGTCTCCGTGGAACCTGCTGTGGGCGGCTCCTCCCTGGCACGGATCCACTGGATGCCTCTGAGCACGTTGTCTTGCCGAGTGTGTCTTGTCGCATAATGGCATTGCTCGGCACACGCTCACGCTTCTCCGGTGGGGGTAATAGTCGTATTACTGTTATTCGTAGAAGCCGCACACATGGGGGCAGGACGCAGAAGCGTTCTGGCCGTTTACAGTTACACGGGCTGGAGAGGTCATGTGACCTTGGCTCCGACAACGTTCCGTCGCTGATCGCTCCTCAGCGACAGAAACCATCCCTGCAATAAATGGCCTCTGGCACCTCTTCTGGGCGGCGTCCTGTGCCCCCTACACCTCCCTCTGGCTCCGGTGGCTCTGGCCCCGGTGGCTCTGGAGGTGGTTCTGCGCTGCCTGCGCCTCCCTCTGGCTCCGGTGGCTCTGGCCCCGGTGCGTCCGGTGGAGGTGGCTCGTCCAAGACTCCAACTGGATTGTCTGCCACGCGTATCAAAACTGCAGCCGCAAGTACGTTCATCGTGCCTCCGGGCACTCGTCTCGAACACCTCTCAGGTCAGAACTGGAATACTTGGAGTGGAATTATGAGTGCTCTTCTGAACTTCAACGACGTCGATTGCATCCTCTTATACGATGCTTGCCCTAGTGGAGTGGACGCAGATGACTGGGACTTGATTCAGAAAAGGTCCAAGGCGTATCTGCGCCTCTACTGTGAGGCAGATGTATATTCGACTGTGGAGTCCGACACCGATTATCCCAGCTTCAAGCAGAAGTTCGACCGACTTCGCGAGACTTACGGCGGCGTTGGCAGCGTTGCCCTCTACAACCTTTGGATTGAGCTCACGCAGGCGAAGCTCGATGATAATTCCCCACTCGCCCCTCAGCTGGCGAAACTCAACGAAACTCGTGTCAAACTACACAACGCCGGTATGGGCGTTTCCGATGTGCAATATTCCCTTATTCTCCTCAACGCGCTACCCGACTCTTACGAAGTACTCGCGTCCACGATCCTCGCTTCTGGCCCCGCGTCTTCCTTAAAATACAGCGAGATTAACGCTCGCATCCTCAATGAGGAGGGCAGGAAGTCGGGTCCCTCGGCATCCCTTAACGCGGCGCGCACTGGCAAGAATTCAAATATCACATGCCGCTATTGTAACAAAAAGGGGCATCACCAGCGCGATTGCCGCAAGAAGAAAAAGGATGACGCCGAAAAGAAAAAGGAGGAAGAGGAAAATGACAGTACGGAAGGCAGTACGGATAGCGGTACGGACAACAGTAACTCCGATTCGAACAAGGAGGCAAACGTCCATGTACTTCTCTAAATAAATGAAGCGTTTGACAGTTTCTGTGTATTCTTTGGTGCCATAGTGTACCGTCGGCGAGCGTCGCAAGTGGGATGCGAATGCCGTATGAGGCAACGCTCGTTGGGTATGAGCCGGATACTATGGGCTACCGGCTGTGGGACATACATACCCACTCTCTGAGATCGTTCCGGGATGTAACGTTTCGACGAGAGCGTTTATTATTCAGTTCCTGCGGGGTGTCGAGCCACGCCCTGCACCTGCGTCTCCTGCGCCTTTCCGCGCGCAAGCCCCCGTTATTCAGAGTCCAGCACGCGCTGCGCCTAACCCGGCAGCCGCGGCGTCACCTGTGTTGATTGCACACGTTCCTTCATCGGTTTCCTGCTCGGACGGTGAAGTGAATGAAATAAATATATTGCGTCCTTACTACAAGCTAAGTCGGATCGAGTTTGATCGACCGTCTGGGCGACCGGGATCACCACCCCCTTATCACCTCAACTCCTCTCCCTTATCACCTCAACTCCTCTCCCTTATACACCTGAGCGACTGGTTGCCGCGCTCCGCACACCGCCGCGACGTCGTAGTATGCCGCGCATTGAAGTCTGAGGTCCGTCGTAGCCGCCTAACCTGCCGGAAAGGTGCGCCGATCGGATACAGCGTGCGTGGCTGCTGCGCGAGACGGCGGGTGTGTCTCGGCGTTCGAGTCGTGCCCCTTGCCCGTATGTTCAGCCCGCGTTATGTCGGCGCGGTTGATGCGGCGTACGGTGAGCGACGGCTCAGTCACGCGGAGTCGCCGGCAGTTGTTCGTGTAGGCGAAGTCGTCGCCAGTCATGCGGAATGCGTGTGCGTTCTGCGGAGAAGGAGAACGGTGGAAGGCGTGTGGGTGAGAGCGAAATGGCCGCGCCATGAGCAGCGTTGGTCGAAATCGAAGTCCAGGAGTTATGGAACTCCCGCCCGGTCGCAGATCCGTTAAAGTCAGAATGGGTCATTAATTAAAAGAAAAGAAGGACGCACCGTGCAAAGGTGGCATGGGATACACGCATATCCCGGATAAGTTGATGAAACCTTCTCGTATTTGTCGCGTGCGTTGAGTTGCTGCATTGGCTACTGGCGTCGGCCGCGCTGGAGGACTGGCACAAGAGGGTTGTGCAGTCTGCGTCTCAACGGCGTGCTCGGGAAACGATTTAAGTGGAGCACTTACAAGGTTTCATGTTGCTGGACAGGGGACTCGGGTTTTTCGTCTATCGCCTGAAGAAGGCGTTGTACGGCCTCGAAACGGCCTCCCGCGCGTGGAAGTTTGGATTCCATGGAGTTCTTGATGGGCTCGGCTTGACGCGGATGGTTCGCCAATGTTGGCGTATGAGTCTTCCTAGGATGGTCGTGGATCGTCTGATCAGGGGGAGATGTTGAAGTGTCGTCCACGTGCGAGTTGTCTCGGCGTCGGGCATGAGTGCATGAGTGAGTAGAGGTGAGACGCGAGGATAGTCTCGCAACACGATCACTTATGATCAGGACAATCACGTAGCTAAACTTAGTTGAGTTAGCACTTCACGATCGTTTCTACTGTAACGGAGTGCGGGCTTCCGCACATTTACTTCACGTGTATGTACAGTCCTTACGATGTACTTAAGTCGCCTTATGCGCACCTGGCTCCCCAGTCGTTCTAATACTTCTGGTGTGCCAGGCAAGTAGCTTTATATTTCGTCTATCTAATACAGTCGTTCTAATACTTCTGGTGTGCCAGATCGCCCTAGCTTTGCGCCCGTTGCGTCATCCCACCTGCTCTGTCGTACGCGTGTCGTTTCTGGGACGATCATATGGAACATATTGGTTTCGAAAGTGATCTGTTTGGAAAACTTGGAAGTTTCTTCGAGCAGAAACTTCTGTTTTGGCTGGAGGCCCTCAGCTTGACAAGCGATATGCGTCTTGCCCCCGCAGCGTGCTTGGCTGCGAAGGTGTGGTTAGCCTCTGATGAAGTCGGTAAACAAGGTGTACGTACAATTGTTGATTCGACGAAGGCGGACAACTAATAGCTATGATATACAGGTTTCTCAAGCGGAACTAGAGAAATTGGGGTCGTTGGTCAATGATGCGTCTGTATTTATACGGCATTTCGGGATGGCCATGGCAAAGAGTGCTCCACATATCTATGTTTCTGCTCTACCATTTGCGCCGTCTGGTTGTCCTATCTCTGCAGGTTATTCCAGCTCATTTCCTCGAATATTATGCATGGAACGTGGGCGAATTTCTCACTGGCCATCATCGGTGATGGTGATTCCAAATCCTGGCGACGCGGTTCTTTCCGTTTCGGTCTCATCAGACGGCCAGCGGATCGTCTCAGGCTCGAGCGACGGAACAATTCATGTGTGGGACGCCAACACTGGAGAGACGGAGGCGGGCTCATTTACCGGTCACACGAATTCGGTCAAATCTGTGGCATTCTCGCCAGACGGCCAGCGGATCGTCTCAGGCTCGCACGATCGAACAATTCGTGTGTGGAACGCCAGCACGGGAGAGACGGAGGCGGGCCCATTTACCGGTCACACGTATTCGGTCAATTCTGTGGCATTCTCGCCAGACGGCCAGCGGATCGTCTCAGGCTCCTGGGATCTCACAATTCGTGTGTGGAACGCCAGCACGGGAGAGACGGAGGCGGGCCCATTTACCGGTCACACGTCTTCGGTCAAATCTGTGGCATTCTCGCCAGACGGCCAGCGGATCGTCTCAGGCTCGGACGATGAAACAATTCGTGTGTGGAACGCCAGCACGGGAGAGACGGAGGCGGGCCCATTTACCGGTCACACGTCTTGGGTCAATTCTGTGGCATTCTCGCCAGACGGCCAGCGGATTGTCTCAGGCTCGGACGATGGAACAATTCGTGTGTGGAACGCCAGCACGGGAGAGACGGAGGCGGGCCCATTTATCGGTCACACGGATTCGGTCCGTTCTGTGGCATTCTCGCCAGACGGCCAGCGGATCGTCTCAGGCTCGGACGATGGAACAATTCGTGTGTGGAACGCCAGCACGGGAGAGACAGAGGCGGGCCCATTTACCGGTCACACGGATTCGGTCAATTCTGTGGCATTCTCGCCAGACGGCCAGCGGATCGTCTCAGGCTCGGACGATGGAACAATTCGTGTGTGGAACGCCAGCACGGGAGAGACGGAGGCGGGCCCATTTACCGGTCACACGGATCCGGTCAATTCTGTGGCATTCTCGCCAGACGGCCAGCGGATCGTCTCAGGCTCGGACGATCGAACAATTCGTGTGTGGAACGCCAGCACGGGAGAGACGGAGGCGGGCCCATTTACCGGTCACACGTCTTCGGTCAAATCTGTGGCATTCTCGCCAGACGGCCAGCAGATCGTCTCAGGTTCTTCCGATCAAACAATTCGTGTGTGGAACGCCAGCACGGGAGAGACGGAGGCGGGCCCATTTACCGGTCACACGTATTCGGTCAAATCTGTGGCATTCTCGCCAGACGGCCAGCGGATCGTCTCAGGCTCTTTCGATCTCACAATTCGTGTGTGGAACGCCAGCACGGGAGAGACGGAGGCGGGCCCATTTACCGGTCACACGTATTCGGTCAATTCTGTGGCATTCTCGCCAGACGGCCAGCGGATCGTCTCAGGCTCCTGGGATCTCACAATTCGTGTGTGGAACGCCAGCACGGGAGAGACGGAGGCGGGCCCATTTACCGGTCACACGTCTTCGGTCAAATCTGTGGCATTCTCGCCAGACGGCCAGCGGATCGTCTCAGGCTCGGACGATGAAACAATTCGTGTGTGGAACGCCAGCACGGGAGAGACGGAGGCGGGCCCATTTACTGGTCACACGTCTTTGGTCAATTCTGTGGCATTCTCGCCAGACGGCCAGCGGATCATCTCAGGCTCTTGGGATGGAACAATTCGTGTGTGGAACGCCAGCACGGGAGAGACGGAGGCGGGCCCATTTATCGGTCACACGGATTCGGTCCGTTCTGTGGCATTCTCGCCAGACGGCCAGCGGATCGTCTCAGGCTCGCACGATCTCACAATTCGTGTGTGGAATGCCAGCACGGGAGAGACGGAGGCGGGCCCATTTACCGGTCACACGGATTTGGTCAATTCTGTGGCATTCTCGCCAGACGGCCAGCGGATCGTCTCGGGCTCGGCTGATCAAACAATTCGTATGCTGAACGCTACGACAGGAAGTACCGAAACCAAAAGCCACGTCGACTTCACTAACCACTCCGTGATCAATGGGGAGGGATGGATATGCGGTAGTAAAGGCGAACTCCTAATGTGGATCCCGCAAGTACATAGAGCAAATCTTCATCGCCCGAGTACTATCTGGGTTGCCGGCGAAAACGAAACCCGCCTCGATCTGTCGACTTTCGTACATGGGCAGAGTTGGACCACTTGTATAAACGCCTAGATAGAACCGCTACAGTAACCCGTTGACTTTCTTTAGGCCCCCCGAACTGTGACGCGATGTGCTTCAGCTGAGAATGGTTTATTGAGGCAGTACACGCTGACAACTCAGTCACAGGCAAGGTGTCGACGCTTTGCCTTGCGCTTTGCCCACCAAGTGTACATGAGTTCGTTGAGCGATAAGATCGCCGACACACACATTCAATAACTGGAAAAAGTAACTGATTCGTCACGAGGCCAGCGGCCGTCTCCCACTGTCCTTCATGTGAACCGAATGACAAAGAACATGATCAAAAACGCAATCGCGACGATGACGACGCTCGATATCGTCAGACACGTCGTTCCGAGCGCCTTCCCGCGGTGATCGTGCACCCGCATCCGCACCTGGTTCGCCACCTCCAGGTTCGCGCCCACCATCTCCTCCGCGCCGCGCAGACCCCCTTGTCCACCCCCGGCGCGCTGGAGAAGTGCTCCGCGTTCCGCCGCATCTGACCGCCAGCTCCTTCTGCGGCGCCGTGTTATTCTGCAGCAGCGCAGACACAGACCCTGCGTCGTTCCCCGTGTCGCGCGTGCCGGTCGTGGACGCCGTCCGGTCTGGCGGAAGAAAGGCACGGGACTCGTCGTCGGCCGAGCCGAGGAGCAGGTCCACGTCCGCCGCAGCTGCGGCTGCGAAGGCCTCCGCATCCTCAGTGGTGAGGAGGCCTGACGTGACGGGTGAAGGTAGTGCAGGGCGCTGTATCGTTAGCAGATCGGGTTTTCGGGTGACAGATGGGGACAGGTGCAGTACGGCAGGAAGGAATAGCTCTAGACGCGAAGGCTCAGGAGCGACCTGCTGTCATAGACAAGGGAAATTGATCAAGGTATTCCAGCATACAACGGCGACGTACCTCGTTGGCGGATGGCATATAAGCGCCCAGCCTGTCCAGCAGGTCACGAATGCCCCCAAGGCGTTTCCGAGCTTTCTGCGCATTCAACTAGTTGGTGCCAAAGTACCCTTGTGTTTGTGTTTCGAGGATGTGGTTAAGAGCACTCACGCTGAAGGTTGAACGTCATTGTCGAGCTCCACGTTTGTGATGTTTCCCCGCAATTTTCAGGCGTGCTTCAATTGCTACAAGAAATACGTTGAGTCTCCCTGCGAGGTATGGGCCTCGCTGAACAAGGGATGCACCTGTAGCACTCTCTCCGATTTGAGCCATTGCGTCCAGCTCCGCCCCGTACCCAGTTGGCCTCGTTGACGGATTTGTCGAGACGCCGCGCAAGGCGGACGACTCGGAGGTTAACCCGGTCGTGGACAACCTGTTCTTTGGCTGCCATTTTGGAGATAAATTATGGGACGTAGAAAGACAAAAGAGGATATTTCGGGTGGGAGTGGCTGCGAGTAGGGCCCCAGTGTTGTACAAGTCAGGCCAACCCCGGGTCAAGTCAGCCGGGTCAGTCAATAAATCGTGGGAATAGATAAGATAAAATCATTCGTGGTGGTCGACGGGAGAATGCACCGGAGCGTGTGATGAACTTGTATAACTTCCCACGGTCCCTTCTGACTATAGTCAGCTGGCGCGGGTCGCTGAGACCCGGGTCATGACAACGCTGTAAAATTTTACAAGGCGAAAACCTGTTTCTGTCTCTCCCTCAGGCTGGCTTTCTTCGCTCTCTGAAGTTTTTTCTTTCTTGTCCGCGTTCTCGGCTATGTAGTCTCTCCGTCTTGTGCTGCCTTCGTCTTGCCTCCAAGCTTGCCTCGTCTCAGCTCTGCCCTTGTCCGTCTACGTCTTCCCTTCGGGTCGGATGCCAGTAGGGTAGTATGGATGTTCTAGTCGGGTTCCAGTGGCACGTCAGGTGCATCAGGGTGTCCGAGTGGCAGACACTTTTCAAGTACATTACTATAAGTACACGGCATGGGGAAGCGCATGTGAGGATTTTCCCAACCCGCGCGTCTCTCGACGAGCATTGCTCTACAAACCTGCTATGGAGACAAGGTAACTTTGACCCCATACCGCTTGCTTTGGAACGACTCTCTCTAAGGGTCATTGATCAGAGCGGTACTCCTGTAACAGAAAATTATATATTTCGTCTTCTACGCCCCGGGCATTTTCACTGCAGATGTATATTAGGTATATCAATCGTACAAATAGTCCATACTCGTATAATAAATAAGTTGGATGTCCATCACTCTTACATACACCATTAAATCGAACCATAGATTAGATGCCATAACCCGTCTCACTCGTCCACTTCTTGGGACAATAATCGTGGAATCCCCTGCTGTTCCGAGTCCCAGTCGCCGGCTAATGCAGTCTTTCCGCGGTTGTCGCGCGCCTGTGCATCCGCATACCGCAACGCGCACACGACGCCAAAGTCTCCTTCCTCTGATGTCAAGTGTGATAACGTAGATCTGGATCCGGAGTCGCTTTGGGTATCGACCTCCACGTCATGATCGAGCAGTATCTGGGTAACCCCGCGGTGCCCATTGGCAGATGCGATATCCAATGGAGTGTTTCCGCTATTGTCGCGCGCGTGTACATCCGCACCGTGGTTTAACAACAACGACACAACGTCGAGCTCTCCTTCCTCCGAAGCAAGATGTAATGGGGTAGATCCGCAGTCGTTCTGGGCATTGACCCCCGCATTGTACTCGAGTAGTATTCGAGCAACTTCGAAGAGGGTGTTGATCGCTGCTTGATGCAGTGGGGTGTTACCGCCGTTGTCGCGTGCATCCGCATCCGCACCACGGTCCAACAATAAGCGCACCAGGCCGAGCTCTGCTTCCTCCGATGCGCAACGTAATGGGGTATATCCTTCGTCGTCCTTGGCGTTGCACTCCGCATTGCGGTCGAGCAATAGCTGAGCAACCCCGAGGTGGCCGTAGGCGGCTGCGTAATGAAGTGGGGTTTTCCCGCGGTCTTCCCGCGTGTCCACGTCCGCGTTGTTGTCCAGTAGTAACCATACGACCTCAAGCCCTCCGTCTACTCCTTCCAATGCAAGCGATAACGAGGTACATCCCTCCACGTCCCGGGCGCTGACGTCGGCGCTGTGCTGGAGTAGCGTCCGAACAACGTCGAGGTGCCCCTTGAGAGCCGCAGAATGCAGTGCAGTCTGGCCATCTACCCTCTGGGCGTTCACGTCCGCGCCGTGATCGAGCAGCCATTTTGTGGCATCGAGACGCCCGTGTCGCGACGCAACGTGAAGCGGCCTTGCAGAATATATGCCAGAAGCATTCACGTCCGCGCCATGCGCGAGTAACAACTCGGCGATCCCGATGTGTCCCCCGTGTATCGACGAATGTAATGGAGTGCCGTATTCCCCGCTACAAGCGTTCACGTGCTGAGGATGCTTGACTACCATGCGTTCTACCAGACCGCGGAATCCGCAATAGGCGGCGAAGTATAAGGGAGCTGCCGAAGGAACTACCGGCGTCGCAGAGTCGTCGGGTACTTCCAATAGATCGTGTAGGCGTTGTATTCGGACCCATGCTGAAAAATGCGGCTTGTCGGCGTCAAAGAAAGAATCAATTGCGTCCTTGATGTCGGTGCGTAATTCCACATTTTCGAACTGCGCGTGCTTGAGCCAGCATTCGGCGGCGTATGGAAGAAGCGGATCGGCTTTGGAACTGTCTCCGTCTGTGTGTTCGTCCAGGCGGAGCAAGACGCTGAGACAAGCGTGGGCAAGAATCGCGTGGGCAGACTCGAGGGAAATGTGGAACTGGGACAGCCCCTTGGTAGTAGAATTCGCGAGGCGACCCGATATCAGGAATTCTTTAACGGAAAAGTGCGAGAATTGAACGACTTGGTCTCCACGGTCGGTGATCACGGACACCAAACTGGAACAGGCTATCAGCACCGCGTCCTTCTGGTCTTCCCAGCGCCAACCCGTGTTCGACCCTCCGGCATCGAACTCGATCGCAAGCACCTCCGCGAGCTCCTCGACCCGAAGTGGCCGAGCGGCCACCGTGAGGCATTGCAATAGTCGATGGGCGGGCCTTCGGTTCGCCTCGCTGATCCCCTTCAGGATGTGCTCGTATGTTTCGTCCAGCGATTCGGGCAGTTCCTCGAGGGCACGGCGCAGTTTGATTGGGAAACAATGCTGCAGGACCCCTAGTTGACAGGAAACCCATTTAAACCTATGTAAGAAAGGGCGTAAGAATACAGCTATGATCGATTGGAGATACCCTTACATTCCGTCGGCTTTCTCTGCGAGTTTCTCAATGACCATGTCTTGGTCCTCGATTGACCATTTCTTCATTCTTTTGTTGGAGCGAACGAAAAAGCTAACGTAATCGATAATGTCCTGTTTTTGTCCGCGTTCATCGTGGAGGATTACTTGTTGGGTTGCCAAAGGTTCAAGTACGGTGCTGATGTCATATTCTTGACGACTTGTGATACATAGATGCAGATTTGGATGGCGAAGCTTGACGAGTTCTTCGACAAGGTCCAGCACCTTTTCACGTGGCGGTGGCATACCGGAATCCGCGGGACACTCGTCAAGAGCATCCAAAATAAGATAAACTGGCACTTGTCCAGCGATAGAGAGCATGTCCTTGAGACACTGCGCAAGTGATTTGACAGTCGGTCGTTCTGTTCCATTTTGACGTTCCAAGTATAAATCGTGAAGAATACGATAGAATTGGTCGGATTGACCAGAGAGCTGGACAAGGAGGAATGATAATAAAGCACGGGAGTCCTGTTTTCCTGTGTCCTGGACCCGGAAATCGAAGTAAAAATAGGCCATGTGAGCCGAACCAGCGTCAGACATGGCTTTGATATCCCGGATGATCACAGAGCTTGTCGTTGGTATAAGTTCAACACGGACGCAACTCGTCAGGGAGCCACACACCTTACAACGCTCTTCCCGGAGCCAGCTACGAAACCAGGAGGTTGTTAGCGGTAATTAAAACCCAGTGAGCAATGGGACGCGTACGTTTTCCGTGAATCCACAATAAGGAACCAGACGCTTTCCAATCAGCGAAGGTGTTGCTTTGGGTACACCAGACTGCAGTACCCTCATGATGGGCTTCGCACGCGGCGTTGTAATTGATGGATGGATCGGCGGGGGGAGAGTCGGGAGACATCCAA
The DNA here is from genome assembly GCA_021527775.1 of Lactarius sanguifluus. Classification (NCBI taxonomy): domain Eukaryota; kingdom Fungi; phylum Basidiomycota; class Agaricomycetes; order Russulales; family Russulaceae; genus Lactarius; species Lactarius sanguifluus. Next base: position 195,109 of record JAKEYF010000090.1, read on the forward strand.
CTGCGAAAGTTTACGCGAACATCATTCCCTGTGATAATGCCTAAGCATTCGTGGTCGGCAGGTGTAGGAGGTCACGAACGCTTTAGATCGCCGACTTGATTCGTGATATGTTGAATCGCCATTCTTGTCTCCTTTTCATCTAGCCGAGTTAAAGGGTCAAAATGTGATGGGCAAGCTAAGCAGGTAAACCTCACCTTCAATGAATGAACTGAATTCCGAGTCGACGTCATGTAATGTGTCCTCAAAGCCTTGCAGCTTGTCATTGATACCTTGGAATTTTAGATCAACGGTTTGTATCCCCTGGCCGAGCTCCTTCAGGTTCTTCTGCACGCCCTTCACTCCGCTGTCAATTCTGCGAGCGATCATCAGGTTTTCTGCTGCCGCCATCAGAGCTTCCTCTTGCGTCAATCTGTCAAGGCGCTGCAGGGCGTCCTCCACTGGCGTCCCTCTCAATCCTAGCCTCTTGATATACTTCTCTGGACGAAGGTCAGAAAATTCTGAGGGATTATCAACGGGAAAAGACATACTCCAAAGCCTCTCCCCGATCTCCTTCGTTACTGTCCCAAGGATCGAGAGTACTTCAGCCATGACCTCGACAAGGATGTCTGTCAAGGCTTGGGTCGGTTGAATGTTTACGTATATCTCGAACCGTCTGAAAAAGCACTCGATGCGGCCAAAGAGGTCGACGAGAGCATGTTGGCTAGCACGGACATCCTTGATGGCCTAAGAGGTTTATGTATTACGAATGTCCACATGCTGGGCCAAGGAGGACGTTCACCTGGAGGAGGACACCAATTCCGGCAAATATCACGGTCGCAGGTGGGAATGCCTGTGTGACACACGTTAGAGGGCAGGATCTCGAGCGGGCTTGATTTTCGCGTAATTACCAGCCCAACTGCGTTGCCGATGGTCTCAGAGAATGCGTGCAAGACGTTGACGGTTGGATCCAGCCACTTTGTCAACTTTTCATCTGCGCTTTGGGATCGTTGGACTTGAGCTCGGAGCACGGCGAGAATGGCGCTTGGATTGTCGCAGGATTTCAGCTGGGCAGCCAAGGGATGCGTGGCGATGTCTTTCTTTGTCCGCTTTTCGTATGCCTTCACAGCGTCTCGGAAGATTGTCTTAGAGGGGGAGGAAGGGGGAACTTGAACTCGGGACATGGTGCTTGTAGAAGGTGTCTGCTACGATGCCGAGGGGTTATATTAGGGAGATCGCACATGAAGAGAAGGGCACCCTATTGTGTGGTGTGCCAGTCAAAGTCATGCACGGCACCTTGCAAACACAACGCAGACGGGCGTCACCATAGAAAGTTCGCACAGCACTTAGACGACGACTGTGATGTCTTGTACATATGCCAGTGTAAGTTTCATTCCGTGACAGATAGCCGCCGAGGTATCGTCATGGTGCCGGCGACCATATCAAATATGCAAGACATGAGATAAAATTCTGCACAAAATGAGATAGACAGCAAGGAATACGTGACTCGGACATCCAGATACATTGGTTAGGACAGACGCAAGTGTTCTCGGAAGTGCTGATTCGCTGAAGGATCGACACGCGCTGCGGTTACCACTGGCAGTGATTAACCCACTACAGTAATACCCCTATATGGAAGCGAATCAACTGTTACCGTAACGACGGATTCAAGTTACAGTGAGGCGTGGGTACGTACAAGACACAAGGGCCTGGCACGCATATGCATTGTTTGGTGCATTGGCCCCACTATTACAACAACTAGAACTCGTCCCTATTATCAGTCGGTGATGTGGGTATAGGTCCTTGTTGGGGTCACGGTCCGCTTTCATTTCGGATTTTGGCACAGCCCACCTTGTTTTTTGTGTTTAATTCCTTCTCAGGAACATCCTCACGTTTATCATCGGCAAAGCTGTTCCACTCGACATTCACACTCACAAGGTCCATCAAAAACGAACGTGAGCCAGTGTGCAGCCGAGATACACTGGCGCGATGCGGGGCAGCGCGTGATCGAGCCTGATGTGGAGGAGGGAGCCTGGGAGCACACAATGGATGGACAAGCACCGCGTGCTCCCGACACATGTTTTTGGTAGGCCGCCGGCCCGTCGCGTCATGCGCAACGTCATCGCGTCATCACGCCCTTCCTCCAAACCTTCAAGTTCTATACTGTAGTTCTGAGTCTTCCCTTGCGCAATTGGTGTTATAATGTGCTTCACATGGTCTTCGATGAACTTTCAGAGAGCTTGTCAAAACCGGAATCTCCCACGGACCGCTGCGCCCGTGGATTGACCCTCTTTGACCCCTCTGAGTCCCCTCTGACCTCGAAACAGGTTCTCTGGGTCCAGCAGTTTTCCGGCATCGTTGATGCTCCACTCACAAATTTACAATCACATGGATTTACTTAGTACTCACTCACTCACAAACTATCATGACTACCGGCCAGGACGCACCTCAGCAGCAATGGCCAAGTATTCACGACCCAGCTACCTGCACCCGCAAGGGTCTTTGTCCTGTGACGAAATTGAGAGGCCAGGACTCGCCTCTAGAAAGTCACTCTCTGTACTTCGAACAGCATGGCACGGGGCCCGTCAAAGTAGTCTTCCTCACAGGGTGAGCATCATATCTACATGATTTATTATTATCATAATTAATACGATAGCTCTACAGACTATATGCTAGCTTAAACGCATGGGCTGCACAAGTGAAGCACTTTAGTCGGCTCTCACAATACGCCATTCTCGTCTTCGACAATAGAGGCGCAGGGAACAGCGGCACTCCAAAGGGGCCATACTCGTCTGTACCTTCGTCAGTTGCCCCCATTCGACCGAGGTTGATAAGTACTGCCTCGTTCCGTGATATACCAAAACTTCAGGACGAGTGCCATGGCCGAAGATGTCATCGTACTTCTCGATTTCGTCGGTTGGATTGAGAGCCGTAGTGTCCATGTTGTTGGGCTATCGATGGGCGGTATGATTGCGCAGGGTGCGTTAGTCAGATCTGTCTTAGTTCCGACATCATCGGATCGTTCACAGAACTAACCTATCGTATCCCTGAGAGATTTATTTCTCTGAGCCTGGTGGTAACGACTGCCGGGGGTCTCCCTAGTATGTTCAACGTTCCTCCGGTGCGTCAAATTAAGGCTTCTTTAAAGTGTGACAGGACTGAAATTGTGAGTAGTGGTTCGGATTGAAGAATATCCTAAGGTATAATGTAACGAGGTTTCGTACATGACGGACATCTGAAAATGAAACCAGGACACCATTCGATGACCTGAAGAGGCGTACTCTCAACGCTGCAGAGGTCGCTTTCAACTCTTCGTGGTTGGATGCGAAAATCGAAAACGATCCTGAGGGGAGGACAAACCGTGAGGTTCAAATTATGGTGCGTGCTCAGTTAAGTACTAAGGCCGACCATCGCGTTGATGGCTTGCAAGCTATATAATGAACGCGCGGCCGTAACACACAGCCAAGGATCCCTCGGGGCTGTGTCGCAGATGTGGGCGGGGTTCACGCACCATGTGGGAGCTAGACGTCTCGCACAAATATCCAAGACCATCCCCAAGGTATTGATCCTGACTGGAGATCAGGATCATCTTGTGAGGTCATCAAATTCGGCGTATTTAAGTAAGTGCATGCCCGAGGCAGAGTACGTGGTGTGGAAGGAAACGGGACATGCTGTGAATGAACAGCACGTAGAGAGATTCAATGCGCTCTTAGAACGAGTTTTCCTCGAGGGCCAGGCAAGGCTAGGTGGATTCTAATATACGCCTGTTATGTCTGTTGGAAAGCGAACTCCGCTAGGTGAAAAATCTATGCCAATGCCCCCGGCTCAGACTCGGAACACTGGCGATGGCGGCAGCTACGGGTCATCCAACCGACGACACCAATGAGGCCTTAATGAGGATCTAAGGTTCTTTTCACATGCCAGAAACATCGATAGAAGTCACGGTGATAGATTAGACCAGTGAACTACGGTAAAGGGAGCAAACGTGATGTAAAAGTGCCACATATGGCTATGTACCCCAGTACCCCAAGGCGCACTCAAATGGATTCAAAAAAAAAGATTAGACCACCAGTCTGTCCAGTGCACCACTCGGGCACAAAGTTTGCAAGGCAGAGGCAGAGCACACATGGCTCCAATGGACAAGACAGCGCGACTTCGGATGTGCTCATGCTGCTGACCACTAGATGTATTCAGTCGGACGAGCACTACACAGACTCGGAGATATCGTAGTGAAAGGGTGTACCAGTGGGCCGCTATCCCTGACCTTTACGTGCCAGTGAGCGCAAAACACCATACAGCACGCTTCCTTATGCAACCGTATTACGTGACACCCATCCCTGATCCTGTTTATCGGGTGGGGAGGGAGGTGAGAGTAAAAGTGCGTCAGATACCGTACGCGACGAAAGGGAAAGAAATGGCGAAAAAGGGAGGGCAACCAGTAGAACACGTGGTACGCAGGGTGAACCCGTTCAATCGGGCGTGTTTTTTTTTGGTCGTGCAACATCATCACGTCCCCTTCTGTAGTTCTGAATCATAGTGTCAGTTTTTTTCCTTGCGCAATTGGTGCTTCAGATCGTCTTTGAGATGAAATTTCAGAGAGCTTAGTAAAACGGAACCTCGCGGCCCGCGGATTGACCATGACACGGTATGACCGGCATGACCCCTCTAAGCCCCGTCTGCGGCGACCTCGAAACAGGCTCAAAACAGACTGACACCGTACAACGCTGTCGTTGATGCTCCACTCATAATTTTACAATCACATGGATGGATTTACTCAGTACTCACTCACTCACAAACTGTCATGACTTCCAGCCAGGACGTACCTCAGCTGCAATGGCTAAGTATTCACGACCCAGCTACCTGTACCCGCAAGGGTCTCTGTCCTGTGGCGAAATCGAGTGGCCAGGGCCCGCCTCTGGAAAGTCACTCTCTGTACTTCGAACAGCATGGCACGGGGCCTGTCAAAGTAGTCTTCCTCACAGGGCGAGCATCATCGTGTCCCCATGATTCTTATCACAATTAATACGATGGCTCTACAGATTATATGCTAGCTTAAACGCATGGGCCACACAAGTGAAGCACTTTAGTCAGCTCTCACAATACACCACCCTCGTCTTGGATAATAGAGGCACAGGGAACAGCAGCACTCCAATGGGGCTATACTCGTCTGTACCTTCATCAGCTGCCCCCATTCAACCGAGGCTGATAACCTACTTTCTCGTTCCGTCATATACTCCAGGACGAGTGCCATGGCAGAAGATGTCATTGTACTTCTCGATTTCATCGGTTGGACCGAGAGTCGTAGTGTCCATGTTGTTGGACTATCGATGGGCGGTATGATTGCGCTTGGTGCGTCAGTGGTCCAAATCTGTCTTTTACTGTAGTTCCGACGTCGTTGGATCATTCACAGAGCTAACCTACCGTATTCCTGAGAGATTTATTTCTCTGAGCCTGGTGGTAACGACAGCTGGAGGTCTCCCTATATTCAACATTCCTCCGGTGCGTCAAATTATGGCTTATTTTAAGAGAGACCCAACTGAAATTGCGAGCAGTGGTTCGGATTGAAGAATATTTTAAGGTATATTGCAACATAGTGGCGTACATAACGGACATCTGAAAAATGAAACCAGGATGCCATTCATCGAGGACCTAAAGCGTACTCCCATCGTTATGGAGCTTTGTTTCAACTCCTCGTGGTTAGATGCGAAAACCGAAAACGATCCTGAGGGCAGGACAAACCGTGAGGTTCAAATTATGGTGCGTGCTCAGTTATAAGGTCGCGACCATTCCGTGTTGACGCCTTGCAAGCTACATGATGAACGCGCGGCCGTGACACGCAACCAAAAACCCCTCGGGGCTGTCTCGCAGATATGGGCGGGGTTCACGCACCGCGTGGAAGCTGGACGTCTCGCACAGATATCCAAGACCATCCCCAAGGTATTAGTCCTGACCGGAGATCACGATCATCTAGTGAGATCATCAAATTCGGCGTATTTAAGTAAGTGCATGCCCGAGGCAGAGTACGTGATGTGGAAGGAAACGGGACATACTGTGAATGAGCAGCACGTAGAGAGGTTCAATGCGCTCTTAGAACGAGTTTTCCTTGAGGGCCAGGCAAGGCTAGGTGGATCCTAATAATGTACTTACGTTTGTTACATCTGTCTGTTGGAAAGCGAACTCGGCTGCTACTAAATTCTCTTGACCGGGCCGTTCCTATTTGCGTCTCGGGGCCACCTTTCTAGGACTAACGTGGTAGTGTTCACATAGCTACGACTGGTCTGGGTCAGTGGGTCTCGGACATGTGCTTCCAGTATAATAATAATGGATCAAAAAAAAAAGCGAACTCGGTTACAGAGGTCCAAAATCTATGCTAATGGCACCTCGGCTCAGAATCGGAACCCTGGCGATGGCGGCAGCTACGGGTCACCCAGCCGACGACACCAATGGGGATCCACAAGAGGACTTTTCACATGCCAGAGAAGCATCAATAGAAATCACGGTGACAGCCCACATGTCAATGGCCCAAGCGGAACGGGGTTCAAGTTGTGTAAGACAGACAACGCACTGCAGACAGTGCAGAGGTTGCACTTGCTAGACGTATCAGTCGGAGGGTGGGTGTGAGAGGTATTGAAAATCTCCTCTGAAAACAATGTGGGCCGCTATCCCTGACCTCTACGTGGCTCCGGGATTCATGTGGCACGCTTCCTTTATGCAACCTTTCCTTACGTGACGTGCATCCCTGATCCTGTTCATCGGGTGGGGACGCGATGGGGGTTACAGTATGTCAGGTATACTGTACGTGATGGAATGACGAAAGTACTGTAAACCGCGGAGGTAGCTCAGAGAGGAATAAGTGAGACACGTGGGTACGGTAATTAGGTTCACGAATTGGAATTACTGGTAGACGACACCGATCGAGCCCACCATGACCTTCTGCCGGCGGTCTGCGGTCTACGGGACAGGAACGTACGGTACCACGCAGTACCTACTGTACTCGATGGTACACCGTGCCTCGACAGAAAAAGGAACTCGCCATGCCTTTCCGGGGAAAACGGTGCGTTGCATGGCTACTGAATAAGTTAGACGTTGGCATCAAGGTTGGCATCGTGATAGTACTGTGCTATATTGGAGGTAGGAAACCCCCCTCTACGTTTCATCTCACTCTCACCAACAATCTTTGTTTCTTATGCAACTATATGGCTATTTATTATTGCCCAAGCCCAAGCTCAAGTTCAAGACCGTACAATCTCCATAATCGTCCTCAGGCCATCCGACACACATAATAAAGCCCGAGACTGGCTTTTTATTTGTGTCCCTACTAAAATTAAACCCAGTTCATTAACAATATCCGTATGTGTAATATATACGAAGAAAAGAAAGAAGTCCGTATGTGGAAATATGAACAGAAGAAGACTTCGATCCCCTAGGAGGAACCATCTGTGCCTGCTATACCACCCGCCGACGAAATGTAATTGACATGAGTGCCCCCCCTTTTTCGATTCGCAAAAGGTGGTACCTTGGTAAGAGTCCGAAACGGACCGTAACGCTAAGGAGTACGTACATACGTACACACAGTACGAAACCATGGGAAACGCGTCGGGCTATGGCGAACGTGAATTTGCACCTTGTCAACCGGCAAGCACAAGCGGGGACGCGGGAGACGCCAAGGAATTAAAGATGTGCGCCGCCGTATGGCCCCTCCCATTGCAACCGAGTCGGATGGAAAGGAATGAGGTAATTTCCGTAGAATAGAAAGGAAAGGGATAAGTGACTCGTAATAGAATGTAGCGCGACATGCAGGAAGGGAATAGATGGCGTCGTCGGCGGAAAGAGCTGGGTAACTATCCACGCGTGGCGCGAACATAAAAGAAAGCAATGATTTGCGCAAAGAAACTAGACGGTGAAAGAAGAATAGGGGCCGTCGAAAAGGTGAGGCGAATGTAGATGGTGCATACAGATGACCGGGAAAAGAAACGGAGATAGACCAGGGAGAGAGCGTTACTGGCACAGATCAGGGCCAAAGGTGTACAGAAGGAGAATATGTAGGGGACATCGCGGGCGTTTCGGTAGTTCGTGTCTCTGGGGGAGCCATTTCGTCTGGAAAATAACACTTGCTGAGGGCAAGGTTTATCGGGCACCGCGCGGCTCCGTTGGCGATGCCCTATGTCCCCCGCTCACAAGAGGCCGCACTCCCGCAAATGAATTTGTAGGAGGATGTCCGAGATGGCGTTCAGCACGACTGACGACAGACATTCAGCATGCGATGGATGAGGGGTGACGAAAAGAGAAACATACATCGAATCTGATTTGTATCTGTGGCACATGTGTAATGCGCATAAATCTGCTTCGTCGCTGCACTCTGGTTGAGGCTGACAAAGCGTTGGAGAAGGTACTCGCACGCGGAATTGTAGTCAGTACCACCAGCGTAGTCAGGGAAATAGTCGCCAAGAGGAGATCGGGGAAGCTTCTCGGCGAACAAATCAATCTTATTCAGGAACAAGATCTAGCGATGGTGTGTGAGACTTATGGCCCAGACAACGGGTAGAGTAATGCTTACGATGGACGTCTTGACGAACCACCGGGAATTACAAATCGAATCGAACAGGGTGAGAGCCTCTTGCATGCGGTTCTGAGAAGAGATTGAACGTCATCGGCGGAAAACCCGTGGTAGGTAGAGGGTGACGTACCACACTCTCATCTTCGTACAGCATCTGGTCGTATTCGCTGAGAGAGACCAAAAAGACAAGGGCAGTGACGTTCTCGAAACAATGAATCCATTTTTTCCGCTCGCTTCGCTGACCTCCGACGTCGAATAGCTTGTACGTAAGCTCACCAATCTTGAAGGCGGTCTCGGTGATACCGGTCGTCTTTACACGGCTGCGAAGGATGTCCTGGTCTGTGGGCATGTAGCGATGATCGGCCATGCGGTCGACAGCGCCAAAGTAGTATACGGCCGAGTCGTTCAGTTGAAACTCGCGGGAACGATTGACAGCTTCACGGACGCCCGGGTCACGCCACAGACCTCTGACGGCATCGGCGACGTCTCCCGGAAGGACGTCCGTTTCTATTTGAGGGGGCAAGGAAAGAACCACCGCGCGGCGGGCATCGTTCTGTGGGGTGAGAGAGATGTCTAGCTGAGGCATCGCCTCGAGGACGGCACGCATAGACTGGATGGTGTTGGAGAAGATGATCTCCTTGTAGGATTCCCGCTCTTGCTCGGTGTATCCGCCATGATGAATAAGCTTCATTTGCTTGAGTACAGTAGACTAGAGTGGCATGGGAGGGAGAATTTTGTTGTCAGAAAGGGTGTAGGGGAAGTAACTTGCGGTGAAAGGGTCACACCTTGCCCGACTCGCCGGCGCCGAGCAACAACATCTTGATTTCGTTCTTCGCCATGACCTTGTCCCGCCTGAGCTGGTTCTCGATTTCTTCATTGCCTGAGATAAGGGTAGAGGAGGGGAAGAGGCGTGAGCGGCATTGGGATGATAAGGAGGGGACACGTACGGGCCTTGGCCACCTCGTCAACAGCAGACGATTGAACGCAACCCATTTTAGTAAAAGTAGAAAGTGAAGGGATAAGAAGAAGAAAAGGGAGAGGGAATGATGTAGAGAGGGAAGGAGAAAGAAGAGGATGAGATGAGGATGAAGATGAGGACAAGAGAAGGAAACCACCTTGCGACCGACCCGACCGCCGATTACGATTGGCTCCTCTTTCGGGACAAACACTTCAAAACACTTTCAATGCAGCCATCTCGCCAACCACAAAATTATTTTTTCTTACAACCGCCCGGTTTGTGGCTTTGAAAATTTGTGTCAGTGCACCGCGTACATCCTCTATACATCACTTCCGACACTTGTTGAGCAAGCCCTCAACGGTGTCGGCGGTGGGCACTGCCGTGGCACGAGAGCATTTATGCATTATGGTGCGCGTACTGTATGGTATGGAATTATGGCGTATGGCGTCTCAGCTTACATGTGCTTCCATGGTTCATGTCCACCAAATACAAGTTTCCCCGCCCAACCACCGAATCCAAACGTATCATTGCCATCAACAACAAATCGAAATCTGGCGCGAGCTGACAGCGCTGATACGCTCACACGCGCGGCGGCATGCTGTACGTTCTCCACAAATTGATGCGCGCGCCCTGAGCCCGGGGAGAGGGGGAGAATGTCTCCCGTTTTGGGAATATGCTAGTGCGATCATGTGGGCGTACTTGTATCTTAACCTTTAACTTTGGCTACCACGTCTCGGACAGGACTTGCGGTGGGACACGAAAACCCAAATGGAGGTGTTACCTGAAGGAAGCGATTAGAAGCAACGCGTGGGGCGTGAGGGGCGTGAGAGGGACGTCCGGCGTGGACATGGCAACCAGCAGCTAGTGCGCGTGGTGCCTTTCATGTCCCCCTGCTGGACATGTTATTTTACCTTGTATGATGTTTGAGTCCCAATCAATCGATCCGCACTGATCCCACTTTAATTGGTAGTACTCTGGTCGTGTAAATGACTTCAAATCGTCAGTACGCGTCAGTCGTGAAGCAGCCTCCTCACGCTCACCTCACGTTCGACGACGAACCGCCTCTCCCACCCACTCCTGACCCTGTCCTCGTTCTGTCACGCTTGCCATACCGCCCTCGTCCGCCACTGCCCACTGCCCGTTCTGCCCGCTCACCCCACGATGTCGCCTTATTAGCACTCACTTCACACCCTACTCTCCCTCCTGTGGGGGGCACGGCCCTCCGTCCTTACTGTCGTTGCCCTCCTGCTTGGCCCTTGCCCTCGCGTGCTCCGTGCAGCCTCCCAAGTCCTCTCAGCATGGTCTTCACCGGCCTCACCCTCTCCCCCGTTTACCCTCTTGCTTTCTCCCTGTCCTCCTTCACCTAGCCTGTAATGCGCAACCCTTGCCGCGCTCCTCTCCTTCTCGCCTCCCCTTCCCCTTCCTTGCCTTCACGTTCTAGGCGTCGTCCTCCGCTACCCTCTCGTCCACATCCTTTTGACCGTTCTCCTGGCCACGTCTCCGTGCCCACTTCTGCCAGATTTCCCTTCTCCCCGCCACCCTGCCACTGCCCTCACCGTCTTTACCATCGCCTTACCACTCGCTTGCCGCCGTCGGCCTCCCTCTGGCCATCCTTCCTCTCTTCGCCTCGCGTGTGTGGCGCCGCCATCTTCCCCTTCCCCTCCCTCCCGCTGCCTTCTGCGCGTTCTCTTCTCGCCACCTTCCTCGCCGTGCACTCTTCGCTTACCCTCGCCCTCACCACCATTCCCCTAGTTTCTTCTCTTCTCTTCGCCGCCGCCGCCACCAACTCGTGGTCGTCGCCCTCCCCTTATCCTTGCGTGTGAGGTGCTGCCCTGTGCCTCTGCGCACCACTCTCTCCCCGTCACACCCATCTTGTCCCTCTCATCTCCCCTAACTTTCCTCCCCTTCCGTGCAAGGCGCCGTCCTTTGCCCCGACCTCCTGCCCTCGCCTGCCCTCAGTGCCCTCTCACCACTCCCCCCCCTTTCTCCAGCCTCGCTGCTCCACCTGGCCTCCCCTCCTATATGCGGCCGATCTCATACGATACAGCCCGTCTCGTACAATGTGCTTGCATGGGAAGATGACGGAAAGATGACGGAAAGCAGGACACCCAGTAGGAATCCAGTCACGTGTAATATGGTCTGGGCTACCTTGGCTCAGCCATTTGCTGTGAGTTATGGTTCTGTGTTATGCGGCTAAGCCAGCTTTTGAATGGCCCAAGGGACTTCGAGTTTATGACAGTTTATGACTGGGCATCAGAATAATCTAGAAATTGTAAGCACAAGTGTTATACAACTACCTTAATATAATTTTTTATTTTATTTTACTCGTCTCCTCATGTCTCTATTGTTTTCAGACTCTGCCGAGTCGACTTACACTGTCCTGACATGCACTTCCCAAGAGTTCCAGAGCTTTTACGATAACGAGAGCCTCCTGACTGACGATCTCTCTGATGATGCACTGCGTAACATCATTGGCCCGAACAGTGCAAGACTACGCGAAGCCGAGACGCGATATCGGCTCGACGACCTCTTATCTGCTATGTTAGAGCACGCGCCACACCCCTTGGGACGACGATACGTTGCAGTTACCCTCCACGTTGCTCGTCAAAAGGGCGAAGATGGGGTAGTCAATGCTGCGAAAGCGTGGCTGGACGGTCTACTCCTCCCCAGTCCGTTCGTTTATCTTTCTTCTTTACGTCTACTAACTCATGATGGTCCAGTGCTAGCAGTCTCCAAAGCTATCAAAACATGGCCCGTCTCTAGCCAAACTCCCACAGCAAAGCAGCACATCGAGTCCGCCTCTCGAAATGACCAGCGCGTTCTCAGAGCTAAAGTGAGTTATTGTGCCTTCTTACTTCGGTCTACTAAATTGATTCTAGGTCGCTCTCCGAGAACAGTATCGTTGTGCGATCACAAAAACATTCGACAAGGCCCGTGTAGAGAAACTACAAAGGGAAGGACGCGTTGACGAAATCCCTCGTGTGGGACAACTTCGAATGGAACCCGCGCATATCATGCCCTTCTTGCTCAACAAGGTCGACAACAGAGCCATTGGTAGCCCCAGAGATCGTGCGTGATGTCCTTTCAGTTCTCACGTTTCACACAGACGGACGGCGCTCGCCGCACTTTTGGGATATGCTTCGGTCCTGGACGCAAATCGACTTTGAGACACTCGTGGTGCCGAATATCAACTCCCCCATGAACGCTATCTACATGACGAGGGACGAGCATGACCTCTTCGGACATTTCACGTCTTATCTCGACAAGGAGGCGGTCAGTCGCTTTCGTTCACGTCGAGCCTGGGGCTAATGTTTTTCAGTACCCGGGTGTCCCCAACAAGTACAAAGTGCGCGTGGCTCGGTCATACACGTCTTTGTCTAATGGGCTGCACGAAGTGGATGTCGAGTCTCCAACTCGGGGGGAATCGTCTGTTGAGCCTCCTAACCCTGATTACCTTAATGTTCACGCCGCCTTTGCCAAAGTCCTGCATCTCTGTGGGGTCGCTCAGTACATGGAGAGTGTCGATTTTGAAGCTGAAATGGAGGGGACCTTGCGCCTGAATGGGGAAACGGATTTCGGGTCGTACCTTCAGTCCAAATTAGCGTCTTGGTAGTGTAAGCGTGAATGTTTTTACTTTGACACTTCTTGGGGTTTAAATAAAGTCATTATTGGCCATGAAACCATCTTCTTGGGGAGTAGGCCTCGCTCTGCCCTCGCCCATAGTCACGAACAAGAACATCTGGAAAGGGCTCTTGATAATTTCTCATGTGCCGCGGCTGTGTCCTTCTAGGGGAGGAGGAAGTGGGCTTGGCCACGTATAATTGACGATGAAGGCGAGATGAAGGCGCCAATACGTTCCCACACGTTGGGATCCAACTCCAAGCTTCAAGGATGAGGCATTCGGTCAATTCCAATAGAGTACTACTACTACTACCAGAAGGGCGATAGCGGGTAAAGAAAAGGAACACTATTAACCCTTGAGGATCACGCTGTGTGTGCCGCTCTTCAATACTGCTTTTAGGAATCTGATGTATGTGGAGCTTCAAGTTGTTTGCTTCCTTAGCTATAGTCTAGAGTTTTTTAGTCACGGTATACCTCCCTCTACCTCGTCACCGCGACGTTCCGCCGATCACGCTGTGAACATGTATTTTCTTTCTTCATAGCTCCGATCACGCCGATTTGAGACCTATGTCATCTGGAATGCAAGAGTAGCAGCCACGTATTTAAGAACGACCTGCATCACTCGGTCGTCCATAAGGTCGTCCATCATCTTTCTTTTCCCTTCCTTACACACCAAACGTCTTATCGAGCTCTTATACAAGGGTTTAGGAAGCCACGTTCTGTCTTGGTCTGAACCTAGTGTCGCCTGTCTACCCAAGTGTCTACTACCTCTGCAGATAAACAGACGTGGTGGTTACCGGATAAGGAAGTTTCCTCATCTTTCCCCGCTGCCTACCCCCGCCACCCATTGCCACTCTCGTTGCTATCGCCCTCCCTCCACTCTCGTTCTTGCGTGTGAGGTCGTCTCCCTCGCCCTTTCGTCGCACCCCTTTCCTATCACGCCTTCGCACCCATCATGTCTCTTCCTCGTTCCGATTCTGTCGAGTCGATATGCTCCGTCCTGACGTTCACTTCCAATGAATTTAAGGACGTCTATGAAAACGAGAATCTCCTGACGGAGGTACTTTCTGATGAAGCACTACGCGGTATCATTGACCGGAACCGCGTAAGACTACGTGAAGCCGACAGTCGATATCGCCTCGACGACCTTCTATCTGCCATGTTACTGCATGCGCCACACTCCTCGGGACGACGATACGTCGCAGTTTGTCTCCACATTGCACATCAAAAAGGTGAAGATGGGGTAGTCAATGCTGCGAAGGCTTGGCTAGACAACCTACTTCTCCCTAGTCCGTTCGTTCATCTTTCTCGTTACGTCTACTAACTCGTGATGCTCCAGTGCTTGCAATCTCCAAAGCTGTAAAAACGGAGCCCGCCTCTAGCCAAACGCCCACAATCGACACAACAGTGCAATACATCGAGTCCGCGTCTCGAAGGGACCAACCTACTCTCAGATCTAAAGTGGGTATCACGCCTTCGTCTTCTTAATTTGGTCTACTAAATTGATTATAGGTTGCTCTTCGAGAACGGTATCGTTGTGCGATTACGAAGGCATTCGACATTACTCTCGCAAGGAAGCTCGCAAAGGAAAGACGCGCTGGAGAAATTCCTGACGTGGCACAGCACCCGATGGAAGCCGCGCACATCATTCCGTTCTTGCTCAACAAGTTCGACGATAAAGTTATCAGTAGCCCACAGATCGTGCGTAATGTCCTTTCGTCCTCACGTCCCACACATCTCTGTAGACAGACAAGCGCTGCCCGGACTTGGGACATGCTCCAGTCCTGGACGCAAATCAACTTCAAGACTCTCATCGGATCGAATATCAACTCTCCCACGAATGCCGTATATATGACGAAGGTGGAGCATACCAACTTCGGACGTTTCGATTTTTATCTAGACAAGGAAGCGGTCAGTCGCTTCACGATGACTCAATCCTGTTGAGCTTGGGGCTAATACTTATTAGTTCCCGGATAGTCCCAACAAATACAAAGTACATATGTCCCGAGACGGTGGCATCTTGACCAATGGATTGCGTGAAGGGGACGTCGAGTTTCCAACTCTGGAGGAATCGTCCATTGAGCCCCCCAACCCTGAATACCTCAAGGTTCACGCTGCCTTCGCTAAAGTTCTGCATCTCTGTGGGGCTGCTGAATACATTGACAGTGTCGAAAGGGATGCTGAGATGGAAGGGACCTTGCGCCTGAACGGGGAAACAGATTTCGGATCGTACCTTCAGTCCAAATTTCCAATCGTGGCGTATTAATGTCCGTCCGATTGTGAGAAATTTGACACTTGTCAATGTTCTTGGGGCAAAATAAATAAAAAAGAGTCGTTACTGGGGAGTAGGTTTTCGCATTGAACCCGATCCCATAACCGTATTCCAAAATGGGACCTTGACTAAGCGTAACCGTCAAGTGGCTGAGCCCACCAGCCTGCCGCCGCCCAGATTTCCCCCCGCTGCTACGCTCGCAGGTTTCGTGCCTACATCTCGCTGGGCTTGATTAATAAACCGGGTCTTTGGGATGCTCCACAACTCCCACCTCCCTTGACCACCTCTCATGGGTGTGAAGTTCCGGCGCCTTGCACGCCCACACGCACCTGCAACTTGCCTGCAACATGCAACCATAGTCTCTCCTGCTTGCGCCCACCGCGGCGCACTCGTTTGCTACCCAGCCTCTCCGTGGGCTCGGACCGCACGCAGGAGTCGATGCGCGGTAAGGCGCACAGCTTCTGACGCCTTGAAGGCCCCTGCTGCATCGCGCTATTGTGCGTGCGCCGCGCTGAACATGGTGCCCGTCAGACAGGTTGTGCTGGACGCCCATTAGTCGCAATTGCATTCAACACTTACTAAGTTTTGAGAGTATTTACTGTATCTATTAAACGGTGGCGGTGACATCCTTTCTCTGCTCCGTTTCCAGGCTTTGTCTCTCTTCAACAACGTTTCTGGGGCTTATCCTCCTCTGAAGATTTTTTGACGTAAATGGACTCTGATACGTCGAACAGTAAAGAAGTTCAGTGAACTCCATTATTGTTCGGTGTGTTCAGGTAAGTCCCTCTGAATTTCTGAAATATCAATTTTCATCGATGTTTGCCTGCGCTTTGTGTCTTTTGTGTCAGATGTCGACACTTGGAACGTCCATTATGTTCTCGATGTTCATCGACGCAATTGGCAAAACAAACTCTCCCCTCTTTCACTTAACTCTCCCCTCTTTCACCTAACTCCCGCCCCTTCCCCTGCCCATGCCTTCCTGCCCGGGCTTGCTAATAACAGATTGCCCAATGTGCACGGCGCGAGTGTGAGAAACAGCTTAGGGTGCGTCCATTAAACGTTAGGTGAATGGGTTTCTATTGCAGGCTATTAATTTAGCGATCATGTTCCTTTCATGTGCGTTGGCCTCTTTATCGTCGATGAACACATCACATTGGTGGATGCGTTCCGATTTCTCTTGTCCTGGGTAACGCTTGGTCACGTCGAGGATGAGTCATAATTCTAATAGAGTACTACCGCAAGGGCCATAGAGGGTAAAGCAAAGTAGTAACAACTACAAAGATAGAGAGACGTAGAAAATTCATCGTGCATGGATAAAACCTTTCGAGAATTCGTGAAGGGAGGGGCAAACGCCCAATCACCGGTTCGCAACAGCAGCTGGCAAATCGACGACGCGGCCGACGACGGCATACCGTTTCCTAAACCACCAAAAACGTCATTTTGTATTAGCAAAAGGGAGAAGAGAGAGAGGAGGACGAGCACGCACGTAAAGAAGGAGGACCAGTCGTCGAGCGTCTTGCGGTCCTTCTCCTCGAGCGTGCTCCAGTCCGCCACCGCGTCCTCCGGCTTCAGGCTCGACATCCCCAGCGCGCGCGACGCGTCCTTGCCCGCGAACAGCGCGTACGACCCGCCTGGCCCGTACGTCTCGCGCTTCCGCGATACGTCGAACACCGTACCTGCATGCGTATGTCAGAAGTGAAAGGCATGCGCGGGAGACTAGGAGGGGCGCACCTTTGATAGCGACGTAGACGGGCTTGGCGGGGTCGCTCCCGTCGAACTCCTTGAGGGCCTCCTGCGTGAACGGGTCGTCCTTGGGCGGGGGTATGTCCGTGCGTTCGGGCTGCATGATCGTAGTGGGCGTGGTCGTAGTCTTCTCTTGCTGGCTGCTTCCGCTCTGGCTTTCTGATGCAGGCTCTGTGTCTGTGTCTGTGAGGTGCTGGGCTAGGACGGCGAGAGGCAAGATAAGGGGGAGGGCGTAGAGTACGACGTCAGCACTGGAAACCATCAGCAGATCGTGATCCGAATTATAGTAGGTGGCTACGCCTTGCCGTTTATGGGCTCCCAGGCTGGCACGCCATTCAGTTGACGACCCCCGGACACCAGGACATCATGCATCATAACCTGCGATGACGATTGATTGTGGCTTTCATTATCCGGTACCTACAGTATTCGCATCGTTCGCTTGACGAGGTCCCTGGGTCTACACTCGGACTGCACTCAGAAAGCGAGCGAGTAAGAAACGTTACGATGCCAACGAGAACCGAGCCAAAGACGTGGGTATGGATCGTATCAATGTATGTATATTGTGTGGGTGTATGTGAGTGAGTGTAGCAGTGCGATCGGATAATACGAGGCGGTCAGAATCGGTTGTTGTACTGTACAATGTTCATGCCTGCATGTAGCCGCGAATGAGAAACAAAAAAAGCCCACCTAGAGTTCTTTGCCCTCTCCCCAAGGGGAGAAACAAAATCACCATTTGCCCCATGGGACGGGCATCTCACCCTCAGATGGCGATGTAAACGTGACGATCCGTGGCACCGAAAGGCCCAGCTCCGTCGCCATGCCCTCATCCTCGTCCTCATCCTCATACCTCCGACCGAACAGCCCCTCACGCGCCCACGGCGTGTTGGGATACCCGTCCGCAGCGGACGGCGGGGGCGGCGCAGGGGGCGCGGTGGCCGGGCGCTGGATCGACAGCCGGTCGCGGTGCGGGTGCGGCAGGGGCATGGGGGACTCCGTGCGCGATGCGGGCGCCTCTTCCTCGAGATGTGGCGGCGGGACGTACAGCGGCGCCGGCGACGCAGGCGCATCCTGTGCGTCTCCATCTGCCTCGGACGACGCGCCAGACGCCTCTGCTATCGGGATCCCACCCGGAGACTGTGAGCGCGACTGCGCCGTCGGTGGGGGCGGCGAGGGTGGACGAGGGGAGTCGCGCCCGCGTGGAGAGACGACTGCCTCGCATGAGGAGGTGCGCGAGCGCGTGGGAGGGGAAACGCCCGTGCCGTTGGCGTGCGAATGTGAGTTTTCTATGCGCACGCGGTCCTCCTCGATGAGGCGGAGCGCAGCCTTGAGCGCCGCTTTCTCGGCGTGCACTTCCTGGAGTTCGTCCTCGGCCTCTGCACGCTTGATGCGCTCCACCGCCACCATCTTGTTCGCCTATGATAGCGCACGGGCCGTGGGTTAGTCGAAGGAACGCGAGGGGATAGAGAGAGACGGGCACGGACTTCCTCGAACAGCGCTTGGCTCAGGCTCTCCAACTCGCTCTCCAGCTCTTTCTTCTCGTGCGTGATCTTCTCCGAGTTGCGTTTCTCCGCCAGGAGCTGTGCCCGTAGATCCTCGAGCTCGCTGGCGAGCGTCGGCGAGGGCCCGACGAGCGACGGCAATGACGCGGACGTCAAATGGCCGACTGTGTTGCTCAATGGGCGCACTGGCCGTGGCGTGCTTGGCGGAGAATGCGGCGGCTGGGTCGGCGTCGATCGCCCACTGCCCGTGAAGCGAAAACGGAAGAAGCGCGTGTCGTTCTGCGTGGCCGTAGGCGCGGGCGAGGGTACACGACTATCGTGGTCAGAGTTGGGCGATTCGAGGGCGCCCTGCTGCTGTGTCTGGCCTTCGTCGACGCTCGCACGAGATTGTGATTGAGATGCCGGTATCGTCGCCGAAACGGGTGGTGATGGCGATGGCGCAGCCTGCAGAGAAGCGACCTCGCGTGACGACCGGCGCCATCCAACGTCCTTTGAAAGAGAGCCGCTTTTTAACGCATCCTCGAGCATCTCTGTGTTCGCCTGTTCGAGCTTGAGGTTCGATTGGGCGACCTTGAGCTGCGTCTCGAGATCCGCATTAGTTTGATAGGACGATTTGAGCGTCGCGCACTGGCAGATGGTCAGTACATCCGGGAGTGCGATGGCAGGAGGATCCGAATGGGATCTCACCATCTCCTCTACCCGAGCCATCATGCGGCCCAATGCCTCACGTAGGTCTTCTTCTTGGCCTTGGCGCTGTACTCGCTTGCAGTCACGCAGTTCCTCGTCAATGGAGCTGAAATAGTTTGCATGTTTGACAGCATTGACGCTTTGCGTACGCTGAGGGAGCGGTCTCGAGTTTGACGAGAACATTGTCGTAGGGAATTGCAAGGTGCGGCTCTAGCGTGGACGCGTTTGCCCTGCTCCATCCACGTGCCCTTGTTCCAACCCAGGCAATCAGTCATCTTATGCACATTCTGCGCTGGATATCATTGGCCGTAACTAGTTAATCACTTCCTCCGCCTCATATTGTCTGCCTCCCATTTCTGGGTTGCGCGATTGCTGGTGACCCCCTCGTCCGCACATCCTCCATCCAACTCAACCGGCGGTGGCGCTGTCTTTACCGCACGAGGAGGGCGCTTCACACGGGCGAAGATGCCTACGTTCCTGTCCCTGATAAAATTGATGAGGACCATTGGCCACGAAGGATGTGAGGGGAGGACGTCATAGATCTCCGGTGCGAGAGCACGTAGCGCTGGCAGCCGTGTCCACGGTACGGAAGGAAAGTCGTGGTGCTCGTTATGGTAACCGACCTGAAGAATCCCGGTTCAGCGTCACGAACTACCGAGACGGACAGTACTCGCGTTGTAAGCCAAGATGTTCAGCCAGCCGTAATACGAGTACGTTTCTTGTTGCAGGTTGTCCCACACGTAGTGCTCGGCAATGAAATGACCCGCCAGCGGGTGCAAGCTGCCGGCCCAAAAGCTGGACATGATGAAATAAAGCAACATATGCTTCCCACCCGGAACGAAGGTAGCGATCGCGAAATCGAAGGTCAACTGGACAGCTATACCGAGAAAGTGCCAGTAAGTGGGCCTTTGTGAGCGTACGAATCCCGGGCGGAGAGCGTAAAATAGGATCTGAAATGTGCTATTGGTAAAGAGGATCGGTCAATAAATGTGGGTGACAAGGCTGACGGCCCGTACCAGAAAAACACCTTTCCGAGAACGTTGTTCAGACAGATTAGTTCCAGTCGTGTGGGGAGATCAACATCGATTCCATCTTCCCCGAGGTATTTGTGATGTTCCAAGTGATATCCCTGTTGTCGTCGAACGCGTGAGATGGCTGATCAGGAATGACACATTGCCTATTCACCTTGAATGATATGGCATATGGGACTCCGATGGGTAGGTTAGCAATGATCGCAAGCACTTTATTGGGCTTTACGCCTTTGAATGCCAAGTTGTGGGTGATCTCATGAATTGCGAGAAATAAATTATGGTTGACGGTGCCACCGATGGTATACGCCACGACAACAAATGTCCAAGAGAGCGGATGGGTATGTCGGAGTAAGAATGCGACGGTAAATTGGAAAAGAACGACTGCAAGCACGACATATTTCGTAAGCGGTTCATGGCCCATGAGTTTGGTGACCTGGAAAGGCGCTCAGAAATCGACATCTCGAGAAGGCAATACGGGGACTCTGTAGCCGGAGTACGATGCGTCACACTGAAACTGGCTGAGGAAGGTATCCCGTTCCAGCAGATCGGGAAGCGCTCTGAAGAGAACCAGACCCCGGATGTTCCAATACCCGTTCCGCTATTTCACGAACTCGGGACATGGCGAAACAAACTCAGGACGAGACTCACTTCTGGGTGCGCCTTCAAGATGGTCATGCGTCTAGAGCGGTGAGGTTCTTCGGTCATTAACCAAAGAAAGTCAGAAGGGTCCTGAGGCTTTAAACCATAAACATCCTGGGAGTTCTGTGTGAGAGGTAGCTGTGTGCGTCGAGAAAACGACGTGGGAGTCTGCTTGCCCTCCGGAAGGCATTCTGCACCACCAAACAAGCTGAAATCTGTGGATATACTCTAGTATCCGAAGAAAACCCAGGAGGTCTGGGAAAACTCACCAACTTCCTCTGGGATGTTTGGAGACGGTGCCATCACCGTCGCGTCCTTCGGTCAACAACGACTCAGCCGCAGCGACCGACTCGGAGCAAGCGCGGCCCGGGACTGGCCCGGAAGCCGATTACGTTAGAATCGCGTCGCGGTCGCGTTGACACGATCAAGTCCGAGTCTTTGCCTCTCTATCCCGACATGCCCACTCCTGTTAGACAACACGACGAGCTCCAGTATCTCAACCTTATCAGATCTGTCCTCGACACAGGAGAGACGCGTCCTGACCGCACGGGAACTGGCACGATCTCCTTGTTTGCGCCCCCATCACTCCGTTTCTCTCTTGCAGACTCGACTCTCCCCTTGATCACAACCAAAAAGACTTTTCTCCGCGGGATCATAGAGGAGCTTCTCTGGTTCGTTAAAGGGCAGACGGATTCCACTTTGCTCTCCGAGAAAGGCGTGAAGATCTGGGATGGGAACGGATCGAAGGAGTTCCTCGAGAAGCGCGGGCTAGGTCACCGTCGCGCTGGAGACCTGGGACCTGTTTACGGGTTCCAATGGAGGCACTTCGGCGCGGAATATGTCGACGCCGACGCCGATTACTCCGGAAAGGGCGTCGACCAGCTGCGCGAAGTAATTCGCAAAATTATTGAGGAACCGACCGACCGTCGAATCATCCTGAGTGCCTGGAACCCCGCAGGTCTGTCTGTCTTTTTTTTTGTGGTTCATCAAAAAAATAAATAATCCCAACCATCCGTCGCGTATTCACCGTCTCCATAGATATACCACTTATGGCCCTGCCTCCCTGTCACATGATGTGCCAGTTCTACGTCCACCTTCCTCCTTCGGACGAGCCCACCGCGCCGCGACGGTTGTCTTGCCTCATGTACCAACGTTCCGCGGACCTGGGGCTCGGGATACCATTCAATATTGCGTCCTACGCGTTGCTCACCCACATGATCGCGCGGGTAACCGACACGCAGCCCCACGAGCTAATTATTCAGCTCGGAGATGCTCATATTTATCGGGATCACGTCGATGCGCTCAATATACAACTGACCCGCCAGCCGCGCCCGTTTCCGACCCTTCGCTGGACGCGCGACATCACGGACATCGAGGATTTCACATACGATGATTTTGTCGTAGAAGGATATGATGCCCACCCATCTATCCCCATGAAGATGAGCGTGTAGATGACGAATGAGTAGTGCTCTCGTGTGCTTTTAGATGTATCTTTGACTCGAGAGCTTCCAGGTTGTTCTACAGAATATCTTTGTGAGTTGGATGTACAGCCTGTATCAGCCGAATCCATTTGTATCACGTGACCGACCCACGTCCTGTATGCATGACTGGCGATGACTGGTAGCTGACAGAATTAATCAGGTTATCGCAACTCAGGAGCCTTTTGGTGTCCTAATCTTTGAGGTCTGTTTGTTCGTCGGACTTTTTGAAGACACCGCATGTCGGTCAGCATCGGTGACAGAGAAGGCCAGGGCTGCCGAGACCCTCTAGAGCAGAATTCGTGGAAAATTCCTCCGACCGTCCTGATTGTATGCATATCTATGTCTTCACTACTGATCAGGCGTCTATCGCGGACAGTTGTTCGCTCTTTTGTAAAGCTAGTCCATGGGAGGTTAAATTTAATTCAGCGGCAACCCTCTTCATGTTATGACAGCAGCAGTGTGCAGTACGCTTGTATCGACGCCGTTCAAGACCGGTCGTACTCTATGCATAGGTGACCTACTAGGTCCCCTATAGTTGGAACCGCCAGTTCCTTGGGTGCTCCCTGAATACGCTCGATCCGACTTGCGGGTGATGCCCCCTTCTTAGCAATGGAATTGCCCATCTATTTGTATTTGAACATCCGCCAGAAGCGTGTTACTACTGACGTCCGCGTGTTTAGGGTGATAACTTCCCTCGCCCCCCGTGCAGGCCTTCTGTTCCACCGCGCCCATATTCATGTCGCCTCACGTTTGCAATTGAGCTCCGTCTGGTTTTGTTTGGACGCCTATCTCCTGAGAAAAGGCCCCCCACACACGAGGCAAAACCGCAAAGTATTACCCGATACACCCAAGTCTCATTCACTTTCCCCGAAAATTCCTTTTGGACTCGCCAAAGCCATTTGTTCCCGGTGTAGCATCCCCGTGTGTAGCCGATCAGACGACTGATCCTGCCCCTCTACCAGACGTCCAATTCGGGGGTTGTTCCTTTACCATCATCACCTCACAAATCCTCACAAGAGATCGGCTCGCCTTGATCCCCCCCTCTCCTTTTTTTTTTTGGAGCGGCTCTCTACACGGGAGTTTTATGAAGTGCAATTTTCCTGAACTTCGTGATCAGTTGCCGTACTTCCCCTCAGAGTTCGAACGCGGGAGCTTTCAACACCGCGCAATGCGGACTCTGCACGTCGCGGTGGTGAGCATCACCTTCATTTCCGCTTCTCCGTAGACTTTTTCTCTCGTTAAGCCAACCGGTGGTAGAATCTCCGTATCACCTCCCTATAACGCGTTGGGCACTAGACCCTAAAACGCATTCTGGAAGCCGTCTGACCATGCCGCAAAACGCGTACCCTTTCGTAACTTCTCACCTCGCCAGATAGCCGCCACCGAACCGCGTCAGTCCCCCCCCTCTCTCCGTCGGAACAGCTGAAGTATCGTGCCGGTGCTTATCACTCAACGCAGTCAATTCACTATCGCACCGTTGCAACGAACATACACCTCCGAGTCACCCACTGCGCAGCCCGGTGCCAATCTCGCCGGTCCAATGGCCGTACGTATCCCATTGTTCAGGTGAAACACTACAAGGAGATTGCCTCCCCATACACACCGCTGAAAGCAGCCCACCGGTCCACTGAGATCTTTGCCGTCGAGACGCGTTGGCCCTGACAAATTCTTGACAAAGCCTCGGGCTCCGGACTCTGCTGTGCGCGCACGATCCACAGATACTCAATCTGACGTCGTTCCGTCCCAGCGGGGGTAATTCCCCGCCTCCAGGGCGCATGGAACAGTGTTAGGCCAAACCTATCCCGAGTCGGCGCCACCATACAACAGGCACTCCTTATGCGTTGTGTTCAGTCCTCTCTTCTGCTTCCTGTTGCTAACCCTCCTTGGAACGCGTGGACGCCCGGTGAAGTGGATTCCCGTTCTCCCGCTGCCACCATCTGGACATCGCCCTTGTGCATAGTGGGGCCAGGCGGTGGGCCCGACTGAATTCGGCCAAATAACTGCTCACATTCACGATGACTAAGCCGCGGCGTCAAGTCACGCCGAGCGTCAACACGTTTCCTCCCCAAATTGCGCTTGAGCGGCCCAGTAGTATGCAGCGGCGTAGAGAATGTCTCTGTATGATATGGCGCCCGACTTGATGCCAGCAGCTCTCGTCACTTTCACTTTGTATCGGCGCCAAAGTTCATGCGACGCGCAGCGGGCTGTCCGTAGGCTGGCACACCAGAAAACTTGAGTTCGGGTACACAAATAGTTGTATGTGTATCAAGTCTGGCGTTAGAAGCCAGAGTTACAGATTCCTGTATCTTCTACTGTAATCAATAGAACAACCCGATAGGTTGGCCCATTGCCCAGGTCATGATGTGGGGCCGGCCCGGGTTGCGAAACCCTTGGCCCGGATTGGTGCCTTTGATTCGAGCTTCAATAATCTTTTTGGTTGGTTACTCTAATGAACAATCGTGTACCGTCGATTCGAATGAGCGGCTCAGGAAAGATGTATCGCCAGCTGTCACGCGTCATGAATCACCCTATATTCCAAGGATATGTGATGCGCATTGCGCTTGCCATTCCTCAACCAGGGCCCAGGAAATTACTAGAAGATACTGAAGAGGAGCAATGAATTTACAGTAAGCCTACTTGGACGACCTTGGACGACCATGATGTTTACCAATCGTTTAGTGAAGTTCGGTCATCCTCGGGCTGGGTGAGAGAACACCCAGATTTTTAGCGGACCCCCAAACACCCCATCATTACGACCGCTCTAACTTACCCGGCGAACTCGGTAGACAATCAGAGCCCCTACATCGTCTCCGACGCAACGTGCCTCCTGTCCACCTCGTTCTCCACGCCTCCTTCGTGATATTTTTTAGCCGTGAAAGGAGGAAATAGCCGGTTCGAGCGCGTTCCTGTTTGTACGAAAGCAAAATTTTGTCAGCTTCTATGTCGCCGAGGAAGCCAGAATCCAAGTCATCATGACGCTTATAGCGGCTTATTCCGCCATCTCATCTCGAGGTCGGCACGTAAAGACGTGACCTGGTGTAGCTCTCATGCACCGCGTTCATGGGCACTTGCGCGTCATGAGCCGTGTCTGTTTCGAGCTTGCGATATATAAGTATAGATGCCTACCCGGTGCCCCCCTCACTACAATTTCCACCAGCAGTACATGGACCCTTCTACATCTCCACGAGCTGGCTCCTCCAGCTCCAGTACCCTTCAACGCGGCAAGGCATGCTTGAATTGCAGGTGCGGTTCCCATCAGTTGATTGATAGCTTCCGAGTCTGACCCCCGATCTCTCTGTAGGCGTCGCAAAATGGTGATTCTCCCCGTATCACTTTATTCCAACCACTTTGATCCTGTTGACACCTCTTATAGAAATGTGATGGCGTACGCCCAGTGTGCGGCCCATGCAGTCGGGCCAATCGCCCAGATGACTGCGAATACAATGATGGCCAAGGTCGTACACGCTCCCAAATGCTGGAAGATACCATCGCACAACTCGAGGCCCGTATAGAGGAGCTCGAGAACCCGAACAGCAACCCCGGGTCTGTGATGCTCCATGACCCTCGTTCCGCCTTCTTCCAGACCCAACAGTCACCTCTCCTTGGAACATCACAACCTTCAACTTCAGTGTTGCTTTCTCGGGCGGAACTACCGCTTTCTTCTCCATCGTCGAGCCCCCCTCGCAGAGGTAAGTCCTTTGTCCTGGTTGCTGCTGCATTGATATCCACATTCGATAGGCGCTACTGGATTGACTATCCAGTCATCCACCTCAACGGCGTGGCTGCTTTCAGAGGAACCGCCGACCCACATTGTGCAAGAAATGTAAGTGGGGCAGTGACTTGACTCATGTCATCGCCATTCTGACTCATTGCTGCCTACGACAGCCTCGATGTATTCCTTCAATATGCCCCCTCACCAAATTTCTTTCTTCACCCCACCCAGTTCCGACGTTCCATATCTCTTCCCCCAGGAAACCCAGGACGTCCCATCCCGGCCCTCGTCAATGCCGTGTGCTTGTGGGGAATCCTCTTCAGTCAGAACAAGGAACTCCTTCCACATGAAACCGTTCTGGCTCCTCGCATCGCCGCTCAGTTGGGGCATGCGATTCCCACCACACCGTCCCATCGAACCTTGCAAGTCATCCAGACTAAACTTCTTCTCGCCGATTACTTCTTTCGCGTCGGTAACTTTCTCGCCGGGCGCCACGAGGCATATTCCGCCATGTCCCTCGCCACGGCGTGCGGTTTACACAAGATCCGGACGGCACAGCCCACGCCCGCTTTCACGAGTTTCATTGATCAGATCGACCTCTCCTTGCAGGAGCCACGAGACCAGATAGAAGAGGGGGAACGCATCAATGCGTTTTGGGCTGTGTTTTTCGTGGATCGCTGTTCGGCGGTCGCCTTCGGTCCGCCTTTGGTTATTTCTGAGATGGACGTATCTGGAATGCAGATCGACACGCCTTGGCCGCTGGAGATGGAGACGTATGAACGCGTGCGTACTCGCCGGTGTTCTCGTAGGCGTCGGATCGCTGATACCCTGCTTCCCCACAAATTTAGGGACAAATATACCCAAATCTTCGCACCACTGGGACAGTACGCAGTTTCTTCAGTGGCATGAATAACGGGTGGCCTTGGGACAACCACAACCCTCTTACTCAGCTCAGCAAAGCCGTTGCACTGTTCGAACGCGCGTCCCGTCTGGCAGCGGCGTGGAGACCAGGTGCGCTCTCCCTATTCATCAATGTACTGTCGACCAATGGCCTGGAAGAAATCCCAAACGTCGACTCGTACTACTCGGACTTTGTCGCGGTCGACCAGCGCATTGACGAGTTCAAGTCGCGGCTTACGCCCATCGAACGCGTCCCCGATCCGAACGTACAAGCGGTGCTCCTCGCCCATTGTCTGTCGAACGGCGCTACCATCCAGTTGCACGCTACGTTCTGTTTGCAGAACACAGCCTCCCGAGCGAAGTGCCTGTCTGCTGCGCTGGCCATCGTGCGTGCGAGCCAGACTACGCCTGCTCAGGAACGCGTCTATACAAGTCCAATACTTGGGGTAAGTGTTCCAGCGTCCCCTTATTTGATGTTTGATCTGATGGGCACGCCAGCCGCTGTGGGCTGCTTGTGGACGCGTCATCATCAACGAGATTGTCGCGCGGCGATCTTTCCACGCTGAACTGAACCTTTCCCCGCAACAGCACGACGGTGATCTCCGCAATGCGCTAGAGCAAATACAGTCTATAATGGCAGCAGCCGCGTCGCATTGCGCCCTTATGAGTGGGTTTTTACTCATGTCTCCTTTGGTGTCGATTATAATCCCCGTGGTTCTCGACAGACTATCATCTCAGTCGTCTTCAACAGGAGAGCGCAGGGATTTGATATCCGCTTTGCTCCTTTATTCACGTTATCTCCGTAGAGTGTATCTCACGTACTCAGGCTTCTTGTGTACCCCCTCCCTGCTTCCAACTGCAGGAATTCCCATGTAGAACGCCATTAGAGTTTAGGCATTGTCTCGTCATACTAGATCCTGTATTGGTAGCGTACATTTTAGCTCCTAATTTCACATGACATTGTGGTTCCTTAGTCTCGTTCAAGAGCGCAAGTTGATCGACGTTGATCCGATACCCACAATCTCCGGCAGGTGTCAGTGGATCTGACCCGAATGACGGCCTATGCGAGTTGCAGACATCACCGACCGAAGAGTCGCACTGCCAGAGATGACCGAGTCTCCTGCAACCAATCTCATTTGGAGTTGGTCCGTCCGTAGTCTCAGATCCACTGACAGCCGTTGATAGCGCCCACTGGCATTGAGGCACGCGTCTGGGCACCTCGGTGTCAGGAAGTCACGTGCCTTCAGAACGTTATGTGTATATGCTGTTGCATCTGCAGAATCGTCAGAGAGAGTGCATCAGCGTTTTGTTCTAGAGGATAATTGTGCGTGCAAGTGGGAGTTGGCGGCATCATCGGCATAAAACTTTATTCCCCCTAGCCAATAATATTCCACTCCCCGGCTTCCCCTGTCCCTCCTTGCGCCCTCAAACAAGTTTTGGCGGTGTATAGAGCGGCGGGTACGAGACTAGTCCGTCCGTCGCTCCGATCGTGTTTGTGGGTCTTCTTCGTCCGTGTCGATCTCGGTGTGCCATGATAGCCCGACGTGGAGAACGTACCGTAAATGTGGGCTGCTCTTTTGCCGCAACAAAAAGTATCGTCACCCGCACTTGATCTCCTTACCTGATTTGTTTCACGGTATCCACGAGATCGCTTGTATAATCGAGTGCCTCATGTGCACGCTTTGCTTTTGCTATTGTTGCCAAGAACCAACCGGCCCGAGAATCAGCAGTGGCGCAGCCGAA
Source organism: Lactarius sanguifluus (assembly GCA_021527775.1). Lineage (NCBI taxonomy): Eukaryota > Fungi > Basidiomycota > Agaricomycetes > Russulales > Russulaceae > Lactarius > Lactarius sanguifluus. The sequence goes on from JAKEYF010000090.1 coordinate 223,928, forward strand.
GTAACCAGCTTTCTGCCGTGTGCCGAGACAGTACCAAGTTCGCTCCGAGTCGACAAAGACCACGAAGTGGGTGTCGTCATACCTCATCTTTTCTTGTCTCGATCAATTGTCCTCGGCGAGGTTCTGATGCAATGATGCAAGTGAAGTGTCTGGGCCGCGCGTCTCAGTGCCGGTGAGTGGCCGCCAAGCAAGCTGCGAAGATATGAGGGCACTCGCCAATACACATCTCAACTACCGGTTGCTGCGGTCGCCCAGCGGCAAACCTTACTCGATGAGCCCCAAGACACTGGCGAAGTGCTGCGCAAGGCAGCCGCAATTTGGACCAAGGTGACCCAAGCGCCGGACATCCGATCACGGACGGAACATTAGCAGAGAAAAGCGGGTGGAGATGATGAAAGACTTCAAGATTTTGTACCGATGATTAATTGGATCTGTATCTCGGTCAACGGTGTTGAAACACCGGACTGGACGGGATGCGATTATATCTCATCTCATCTCATGGTGACCCCAGAGGACTGCTGCTGACACATGTTGTCCACGTGCAAGTCGAACACGATCACGTGATGAAGAGACAAGTGGCAGACTCGACTCGAAATCTCGAATCCAGAACGTGTGCCGACACCGCGTAGACCGTCAGCCGACCCAACCCAGTAGACTCTAGGGACTCATACAATGTCTCAAGTGCCCGCGATGTCCAACGCATCTCCATTCTCAGACCAATACGAGCTCATCGACGTTATTGGCACCGGCTCCTTTGGTATTATTCGGAAGGTCAGGCGGAAGCAGGATGGCGTCGTGAGTTGTCTCTCCTGAGATCTTAGGATTTTAACAGGCCTTTGAAGTGCATTATAGATCTTAGCTCAGAAGGAAATCGATTTTGAACGCATGAACGAGCGCGATCGCAAGCAAGTCGTCGCAGAAGTGTTCGTCTGCACCCTCTATATGTCGACGGCATCGTGTCCCCCTAATGCTTTTGTTAGCAACATCCTAAAGGATCTAGACCATGACCACATCGTGCGATACTATGACCGCCACGTCGACCGCGACGCAGGGACACTGTACATCTTCATGGAGTACTGCGGAGGCGGTGACCTGTCCTCCGTGATCAAGCAGGCCCAAAAAAACAACCGCCTTATTCCGGAAGAGACGGTCTGGCATTATTTCATGCAGATTCTGCTGGCGCTGCATTATTGCCACCACCCAAACGCTGGCAACTCACGGTCGGGCGGCTCCGCTGCCGAAGGGGAACGAAAGGCGCCCATTCTCCACAGGGACATAAAACCGGACAACGGTGCGTCCTATGTCAGACTGCTCGCCATTTATCACCGAGCGTGTGGTGTGGCATAGTCTTTCTCGATGAGAACAACTCGGTGAAACTGGGTGACTTTGGCCTCTCCAAAGTACTCACGCAAGCGAGTCTTGCAAATACCTATGTTGGCGTATGTAGATCCCAAGTCCGGTGACGACCGATGTGCTGACAGGGCATCCAGACACCATACTACATGTCTCCAGAACTAATACAAGAAAAGGCGTACGACTCAAAATCGGATATTTGGTCGTTGGGGTGCCTGATTTATGAGTTGTGTGCACATAAACCACCATTCTACGAAGCCAAGACACATTCCGAGCTGAGCATCGCCGTACGGTACGTCACTTTCCGTGCTCTAGCCGCGAGGAACTGTGCTCAATGACTAGGAAGCAATGGCCGCATTCCCCCATTACCTCGAGGATACAGTCAAGCGCTTACAAGTGTGATCAAGGCAATGCTGAACTTGAATGTAAGCAAGCCCGACGCGTACAAGTGGTGCGGCCAGTAGACTGAACATGACTAGCCATCAATGCGACCATCTGCGGCTCAATTACTACAGCACGAACGGGTAGAGTTCGCCTACAAGATCTTTGAGACCCAAAAACAGTGAGTTGCTTGCGGGGTTTTTATTTTCACGAGGTTGAAGACATTGTCGGTCTGTAGGCTAGACAACGTGAAGGTTCACAAAGTAGCCCTCATCGAGCGGGAGCGGGAGCTTGTCGCGCGGGAGTCTGTGCTAGCATCACTCGAGGCAGCACAAAACGCCGCTATCTCGATGAAGGACAACGAGATCGCATCTCTCCAGGCACAGCTCGCCGAACTAGCCGCCTCCATTCCTGCACAAATGGAGCAAGCGGTCGCATATCGTGAGCAGGAACTACGCAGCGCGGTGCTCGACTATGAGAAGGTGGTCGAGCTACGCGTCCAGCGGCGGGAACAAGAGATCATGGAAGCTGTACGGATGCGCGAGGCAGAAATGTGCGAAGCGTGGCAGAGCCACGAGACCATGCTGCGCGCCACGTTCCAGGCTGAGCTGGAAGAGCGCTGGCGCGCCGAGCAGGAACGGCTTGAACACATGAGGGAGGAGATCGAGGAAAAGACGCGCGCCCTCGAGGAGAGCCAGCGGAAAGGTGCGCTTCGACCAGTTGGACTGGTCGGGGGGGACTCACGTCCGTGTACAGGGCAGAAGAAGGACAAGACGCCGCTGGAGGAGGTGAAGAACATCCTCGCGCCCCTCGCGCAGCTAGCGAAGGACCCACAAAGCACCCCCCGCCCCAACATGTACTCCCCAACACGGTCAACCCGACGCCTGTTCGAGACGCCAGCAGCAGATCGCGCGACAGCCCCGGGCGTTCCCCCTCGCGTCCGCGATGAAGGGCGTCATACTCACGACGACCGGCGAGCCCCTCGCAACGCCAATGCCATCTGCCAGGCTCGTCGAGCTCCTCACCGACTCTCCGAGGGTCGGCGCAGGCGGCAGCCTCGGCTTCTCGAAGATATTCGACTTTCGACAGGCTGGACGAAGAGGACGACGAGGAGGGAGAGGAGCGCAGCGCGGGCGGGACGTCGCCCTCGAAGCGCAAGGCGGATGCTATCGCCGCGCAAGCGCAGGCACAAGCACCTGTGCCCGCTTCCGCACCATCAATCAATAGGTCTCCCGTCGAAGCGCAAATCCGTTGGCGCAGCGGCGGGGTCTCTTGCCGCCGCTCTGCCCGTGCCCACCCGCTCTGCACCAGCACCGCCCTCCCAGCCAGCCAGACGTCTGCGCCGCCCCTCTGTGTCCTCGCGAACGCGAGCCAAAGCCCCAACCTCCGAACCGCGGGACACAACGGTGCCATCATCCGCACGACAACCACTACCACCATCTTCTTCCGCTTCGTCATCATCATCATCATCTTCGTCATCGTCGAGCAGCACACGAACCGTGACATCCGCCGACGCTGCGAGTTCCGCAACCCACAGTGCCGATATACGACTTGCAGGACGAGGAGAACCTCCCGAGTCCGTTCCTCCGGCGCGTAGAGCGGGAGCCCCCACGTGCCGGTGCGGGCGCGACCACCACCACGCGGGTGAAGCGGCCGAGCGGTGCGAACCTGCTGCGTGCCGCAGCCGCGGCGAACAATGCGAAGGTCGCGGGGGGTCCTGCTGGCGGCATCAAGGGTACAGGTGCGCTGGCCGTGGGGGGCGCTGGTCGGTCGTCAGTCGTGCGCAGGGCCGGAGAGGAGGCGCGAAGGACATTATTGCGGATGTGATTGTTGTTCATTTCTCTGCTGACTCGCTGGGGGTTTCACTGTCGTTTGTGCCGCATCATGTATATTCAGTAGAATAATCAGGGAAGGAGGAACACACTCCACGGACCGGACATGAGGAGGACAGGTCTTGGAATCGCGATTCTTCGGACTGCGTGAGTGATATGGACGAGCGCCTATGGGACACGAGGCGTTGCGCGCTTTAAGCCAAAAAGCACGAACAATGCAGCGGCAATTGCCTCCGTCGCGACGAGGTGGTGAGATGACATGCGATCAGACTAACTTAACTGGAAGAGGACAAAAGAGGACGTGTATTTCAAACTGTAATACAGAAGTGGCCTAGCTACTCGATAGGGATACACCCGCGGGGATATGGCGGTGAGGGAGAGAATGTTTATGACCATGGATCCATGTAGGTGCCAGCTTGGGCACTGTCAGGTACAACGCGGAGGAATGACTCAATTCGACCGAAGTGGTACTGTACATACTTAAGTGCTCCACCTACAGTCATAAGTGAAAAATGGGTCGAGTAAAGCGATAGGCGTGTGAGAGCGAAGGCAATAAAGGACACAAATTGATTGAAGAGGATGACTAGCCGTAACGAAGCTTTATTGTCCCTGGCTGTGGCGTAACACTGAATGACCCTCCACCTTTTTTTCTTTCACTTTGTTTTTTCCCTTTCTACCCACACCTTCTCGCCAAGTGCCCGTCCAGTCTGGCCGCACTCACTTGTGGCAAGTCCTCCTTTGTGGTTGCGGTAGCGAACAAGCGCGTCGGCGGTCCTACTTGAGCCGCAGAGCGCCCTACAAAATGGTTCCTTCCCTAACAATTCCTCCTCACCCGACGTCGTCCATCCCTTTCACTTCCTCGCCGTCTCTCGCACCACCAAACCCGTCGTCCTTCCTCTTTCCACTCCACGCCGTCTCTCAAAACATCGTCATGTCAGGTGCCGTGCGGAACAAAGGAGGCGCAGGCGCCCAACACCCTCCAAGGCCACCCAACGCCTGGATCCTCTACCGCTCCGACAAGCTCCAACAGCTCCCCCCACCCGCCCTGGGACAGCCAAAGCAACGCAAGCAGAAGTCTCCAAGATCATCTCTGCCCAGTGGAAGGCAGAACCGGACGAGGTCCGCGCCATGTACGATGAGCGCGCCCAGATCGCAAAGGTCGAGCATGCCCGTCTCTATCCCAACTATCGCTTCACACCGATGAAGAGGGCGGACAAGGATCGCATGCGCGAGGAAGAACGACAAGCAAAGGAGCAGGAACGCGCCGGACGCCGGACGCGCGGACGCGCCTCGCCATACCCTCTCCCGCCTACCGCGTCAACCTCGACGCCCCCGATCCCCCTCATCGCCCAAACCGTCCTCCCCAACTCCAAACCCGCCTCTCCACCCGTCTCGTCCGCGTCATCACCGTTACCTGGCACGCCGTCGTCGCAATCCAGCGCCGATATCGCGCTGCGCCACGGGTCGACTCATGCGCCATCACATGACTCGTATGCGGCTCCGCGGCGGCCAAACTCGTCTGCAGACGACTCACAGAGCGCATCGTCGCGTGCATCGTCCTATTCTAGGGCCGATATACCTGTCGCGACTCCGTTGCCCCGCCGTCCCCGCCCACCTGCAGCTCTCCACGCCCCAGACGCTCACCCATAAGGGCTGGGAACCCCCGCAATCTGAATCATCATCGACGGCCTTTCTCAGTCCTCTCCAGGAATTCCCGCTCACAGACTGGCCGCAGTCCGATCCTCGGTCAAACGAAGCACCACCATCGCTCGAGGCACGTGGCGATCTTCTTCGATCAACGTTTTTCCTAACCTTCTTTGTCTTTAGCAGAATGATAACATTTTCTTCTCCATGCCGGGCTTTGAGAATGAGCCCTTGCAACCTAGCTCGCTCCTCGCAGAGCTGTTTGGCACAGACCTACCTGGGGTCTTCCAGCTTCAAGGTCTCACGAGTCCACGCCTGACCGCGCGGCCCCCTGGCAGCATCGACCTCGGAGTAGGCAACTACCCTCCCGGCATGTGTGGCTTCTTCCGCGTTCGACGACGCGCTGCGCAGTCTGGGCGAAGACCCAGCCACGTTCATGGCTAACCCTACTACGGACGAGCTATAGACCGCCATCAGCATGCTCACGCCGCAGGATGACGATGTCCCACTATCGTCCGGCTCAGCAGCGACCGATCCCGCTGCAGGGGTTCAACTTTGACGAGTACCCTACAGGACTTTGGTGGCTCCGCACCGCCACCACCACCTGCCGCGGGCGGGTCCGCGCCGCCGGGCATGCACAGTGTGACCGTGACTCTGACTGTCCCGCATAACAGCCCGGTAGAGACGCCATCCTCGGAGAGCCTCGCATGCCCAAGCCCAATGGCGTCGTTCTACGCCACGACCCCATCGCCTGTCTTCGGCGGTAGAGCCATCCCCGCCGCCGCCGCCGCCGGCTCAGTATCAGCCGTGGGTGCCTCCCAGTGGCGCGGGCGAACGCGGCTGGGCGCAGGGTCGGAGGTAGCTGGAAAGTCCCGCTGGGCGGTCTCGCGGCTCGCGTCCGAGTCGCCGATCCCCAGCTGCGCCTCCTCGCCCAAGCAGGCAGCCGTGTGATAGCCCTCTCCTCCCCATCCATCATCGTCATCGATCTTCTAATGAGCCCCATCTCTCGCAATCATGTACATGTATACCGTCGCATCAACCTCGTCTTTTTTTTCTGCCAATGCCAATCTGCTTTCGTCGTTATCCTCCTCGCTCTCATATGCTTTGGCCCGGCCCCCCTTTTTTCCTTATTGTCCCCCTACGGGTTTACTTAGATCTGGACTGTTGTCGGTCCTCGCTGGTGGCGCGGCGATGCCCATTGGTCCGTCTTTCTTGGCTGCTCGCTCACACGGAACCCTCGCTCTCCACTTGTACATTCATAGTACCCCCCCCAAACTGACCTATCTTACGCGTGTTTACACACCCCTCCACAGCTCATCATGCCTCGCGTCCTTGCGGCGAACATGTACAGCGTCGCCGTCGTTCCAACAACAACCCTTCCCCACGAACCGTCTAATCTCTTTTCTCGTACTGCCCAATCTAACGTCCTTCCTGTATCATTCTTCATTTCTTGAACTATGTCCGAACCTCTGCTGTCTTTTCAATTTTTTTTTTGGCACACGCAACCAAAATCTCCCCTCTCCTCACGTTATACCTATATTAGTGTTTGCTCGCTTGCTTGCTCGCATCTCTCATCCTCTGTTCTGCCGGTTTATCGAACCGATCTAGGTAAAAAACAACAGAATGAAATCACCGAAAAAAGTGTTTATTTTTATCTTTCACTTTTTTTTTCGTAACGTTTTATTGTGGGCGGCAATAAAGGGGGAAAGCACGAAACCGGAAACACGAATTTGCGAGAAATACATCACTGTATATGTCATGGTCCTTTAACAACGCGATTGGCTCCCTGTACTAATTTCCTTCCCACTTTCCCATCAGTGACCATTTTAACATCAGATCCCCTTTCGTTTTACCACCACACTGGAGTAAGGAAGATGCGATCTCCCGCCTCTTGCAGCACAATGCCAAATCTAATGGAGTTGCGCGGTTTTTGTCTTGCGCATTCACGTCCGCGCCGTGCTTCATTAGTAGCCGTGCGATGCCAACAGTACTAATCTGCCGGCGTAGCGTCGTGACACCAGGTGTAATGGGGTCTGTCCCAGAATGTCCTTTGCGCTGGCATTTGCACCGGCGTGGAGCAGTACCAGCACCATTCTGGACCTCCCGAAGTGGGACGCCAAATGTAATGGGGTTTGGTTGACGTCATCTGGCACATTGACATCCGCGCCACGCTCCAGTAATAGTTGGGTAACAAGGACGTCCGTTGTCCTCAGATGTGATAATCTTTGCCTTCAGCACTGCATGCAATGGAGTCCGGCCCTGGTTGCCCTTCGGGTTGTGTTGGCACCACCATCGAGCAGCATTCGGGCGATTTCGACTCTCCCATGATAGGACATCAAATGTAAGGGAGTTCTGTTGTCCTTGGTCTGGCGCGTTGACATTCGCGTCGTGCTCTAGCAATAGTTGTGCGACGCTGATACGATCTTGCTCAGAGTTATATTTGCCTTCGGCCACGAGGTGCAATGGGGTCCTGCCCTGATTGTCCTCCGAATTGGTAGTTGCACCATTTTCAAGCAGCACGCGTGCGATATCGAGCCTCCATGCAACGATGCCAAGTGTAGCGGAGTTCGCCGGTGGTTCCTATTCCATACGCGCACGTCTACGCCACGCTCTAGTTAAACGCAGTGTAATACCGAGACAATCGCATTTAATATTCACCTCCTAACTCTTGGCACGAGGTCTCGCCCCGTTGTTCCCTGAGTTGACGTTCGCGCCATGGTCGAGCAGTGCCCGGGCAATCTGGACCGGGCCAATATTGGACTGCAAATATGACGTTGCCAAGTGGTTTTCATCTTGCACATCGATGTCCCACCCCTTGGTCCGCCCCACGCTTGAGTGATAGCTGCGCAACATCAAGACCACGTCCCAAGGAGCCGTATTGACCTCGTGGCACTCGGTGCACCAAGTGGCGTACTGAGGTCTCGCCTGTTTTGTCCTCTACGGAAGCATCAGCGTAAAGTTCAATAAATGCCACGGGAACTTGTGCACCCCCATAACTATCTCCACGTCGTCATCGTATCGTCTGTTTACCTCCGAGCCCCGTAACCTCGTGTGGTCGAGAAAACCGCCGCTGTTGTAGTAAATTTCGCGTTCTGTCAGTAAGTACAATGGAGTCTTGCCGTTGTTGTGCTCTGCATTGGGATCTGCTCCATGCTCAAGAAGAATCCACGCGAGCTTGAGCCAATCTCCGCCCCATTGCCAGAAGTAACGGTGTTTGATTGTCTTTGTCTCGTATGTCACCTCCGCACCAAGCTTCAATAATAACAGTGCGAGATTGAGGAATCTCGCCTTCGTCTTTAATTCGGCTTGCCGACAGCACGTGCAACGGGGTCTTGCCGTTGTTGTCCTCCGCTTTGACACCTGCGCCATGCCCAAGAAGAATCCGCGCGAGTTGAGACCGATTCCATCCCAATGCCAGATGTAATGGTGTTTGCTTGTTTCTTGTCCTGTCTGTTCACCTCCGCACCCAGCTTCAATAATAACAGTGCGAGATTGAGAACATCGCCTTCATCACTAATCCGGCTCTTGCTGACAGAATGTGCAACGGGGTCTTGCAGGTTGTCGTCCTCCACTTTGGCACCTGCGCCTGTGCCAAGAAGAACCCGCGCTAGCTGAGACCGATTCCATCCCAATGCCAGATGTAACGACGGTGTTTGCTTGTTCTTGTCTGTCTGTTCCCCTCCGCACCAAGCGTCAATAATAACAGTGCGAGATTGAGAACATCGCCTTCATCACTAATCCGGCTTGCTGACAGAATGTTGCAACGGGGTCTTGCCGTTGTTGTCCTCCGCTTTGGCACCTGCGCCGTGCCCAAGAAGAACCCGCGCTAGCTGAGACCGATTCCGCCCCAATGCCAGATGTAACGGTGTTTGATTGCCCTTGTCTTTTCTGTTCACCTCCGCACCAAGCTTCAATAATAACAGTGCAAGATTGAGAACATCGCCTTCGTCGCTAATCTGGCTTGCTGACAGAATGTGCAACGGGGTCTTGCCGTTGTTGTCCTCCACTTTGGCACCTGCGCCATGCCTAAGAAGAATCCGCACGAGCTGAGACCGATTCCCGTCCCAATGCCAGAAGTAACGGTGTTTGGTTGTCCTTGTCTTGTCTGTTCACCTCCGCACCAAGCTTCAATAATAACAGTGCAAGATTGAGAATATCGCCTTCGTCGTCGATCCTGCCTTGCTGACAGAATGTGTAACGGGGTCTTGCCATTGTTATCTGCCACATTGGGATCTGCACCGTGTTGAAGAAGAATCCACGCGAGCTTGAACCAATCCCGCCCCATAACCAGAAGTAACGGTGTTTGATTGTCCTTGATTCGCTTGTTCACCTCCGCGCCGTGCTTCAATAATAACAGTGCGAGATTGAGAATATCGCCTTCGTCGTTGATTCGGCTTGCTAACAGTATATGCAATGGGGTCTTGCCGTTGTTGTCCTCCGCTTTGACACCTGCGCCATGCCCAAGAACATCAGCAAAAATACAAGTCGCTTTTTGAGTCCCTTCTCGGCTTCCGGAAGTGGCAAAAGGGACAGAAGCCGGGAAGGGGATTCCTCTGTCGGCAGGCATGGCCTAAATCTTCCAAAGAGCCGCTGGAAGGGTAATACCTTTCAAAGCCCTGCGAGAAGGACCAGTACCTGTCTGCAGCTCGGTGAAAGATACCGAGAAGGTCACTCCAAAGATCATTTAAAAGAGGATAAAATAATATATTCTGTGTAAATACTAGTACAGGGAAGGCACTACGCTGGATATCACTACACTTGCCAACAATGTCGTCCCCGCCACCGCCATCCCTACCTGCCATTCCCGCTGTCATTGCAGCGACTGTCCCCGCTGCAGCCATTGTCCTTACTACATCACCTTTGCAATCATCACTGGTTACTGCCATCCCTGCTATCGTCGTCGTCCCCATCACTGTCTTTGTTGCGCACTTCGCTGTCACGCTCGTTGCGTCGCAGTCATGGTCATGTCATCGTCACTTCATCCTGGTCGCAGTCGTGGTTGCATCGTCGTCACTGCTGTCGCCGTAGCTGTTGGGATCTTGGTCAGGGTGGCAGTGACGTGGTCAGGGTGGAGATGGTTGGGGCCCCAGTGCTAGTTGCCGCAGGTGACGGCTGAGCAAGACGGGGTCAGTGGATTGTTGCGTGGGAAACGGGGTCGATGCGATGGTGACTGGCAATTGAGGTGCCTGCATGCGTGCAAGGGACAGCGGCAATGACATCTGCCATTGTCCTACACTCATGAGATAGAAAGAGGGAGAAAGAAAAAAACTTAGCTGACTGTTTTGCGAGTGGGTGGTGCAGCGGCGAGGAGCCGGGTGCACGCAATGTGAGAGTGGTAAGTGGTGAGGTGTGGCAGGTGCAGAGGGTGGCCTGTGGATGTACGAGTTGGGGTGAAGATAGTAGGGATGAGCGGAAAAAAGCTTACCTTTTTGCGGGGGGTGGTGGGGGAGAAGACGAAGACAGGATGTGTGTGCGG